>PVKP010028672.1:0-29857 GCA_004027715.1 Plecturocebus donacophilus | reverse complement strand
TTGGCCTGCCTTGCTAGGTTGGGGAAGTTTTCCTGGATAATATCCTGAAGAGTATTTTCCAGCTTGGATTCATTCTCTTCGTCACATTCAGGTACACCTATCAAACGTAGATTAGGTCTTTTCACATAGTCCCATATTTCTTGGAGACTTTGTTCATTCCTTTTTACTCTTTTTTCTCTAATCTTGCCTTCTTGTTTTATTTCATTGAGTTGATCTTCAACCTCTGTTATCCTTTCTTCTGCTTGGTCAATTCGGCTGTTGAAACTTGTGCATGCTTCGTGAACTTCTCGTGTTGTGTTTTTCAGCTCCATCAATTCACTTACATTCCTCTCTAAGTTGTCCATTCTCGTTAGCATTTCGTTAAATCTTCTTTCAAGGTTCTTAGTTTCTTTGCGTTGGGTTAGAACATGTTCTTTTAGCTCACACAAGTTTCTTATTGTCCACCTTCTGAAGCCTGATTCTGACAGATCTTCACACTCATTATCCATCAGGTCTTGTTCCCTTGCTAATAAGGAGGTGCGATCCCCTGTAGGAGGAGAGGCATTCTGATTTCGGGTGTTTTCAGCCTTTTTGCACTGGTTTCTTCCCATTTTTGTGGATTTATCCACCTGTCGTCTTTGTAATTGCCGACTTTCAGATTGGGTCTCTGAGTAGACGTCTGGATTGTTGGTGATGAAGTTTTTTCTGTTTCTTAGTTTTCCTTCAGTGGATGCCCCTTCCCCACAGAGCTAGGTCTTCCTGGGTTCGGCTGTGCTTGCTGTGAAACTCTCAGTCCTCAGCGCTTTCAATTGCTGTTCTCCTTGTGGGGATGGGACCAGCTGCGCCCGACTAAAAGGGCACCCAGTCCCGTATACTTCACACCGAGAAGCGCCGCGCCAGGGCACCGGCAAAACAGCCACTCCAGCCAAAAGAGTTGTGCTGGCAACCAGTGGGGCTCTTCCGCCAGGAATCTCCCGGTCTGTGGGCCACAAAAATTCATCTGAAAGTACGGCATCCACTCGCTCTCTGCACTTTCCCTGGGAGCTACAATCTTGAGCTGTTGCTAATCGGCCATCTTGGATCTCTCTCCAGGTAATATGTATTGATAAACAACATATAGTATTGCTTTGTATGTTTCAAAATTGTATATAAATAATATTTATTCCACATTCTTTTTTCAAGATGTCATGTAGACTTAATGATTCATCTTAACTACTGTATACTGGATATACCAAATTATAAAACTTATCTATTCCTCTAATGATGGTTTTTCAAGATGCTTCCAATTCTTCATACACAAACAGTACTGCAGTCAGCATTCTTGAACAGTTCTCTGTGGGTATAAAGATCTCTCTCTACAGTGCATAGCCAGGAGTGTGCCAATTTATAGGTTACACGTACCTTCACTAGGTATAGACAAACTGCTCTCTGAGATGGTTTTTACTAATGTACATATCCTCATCTACTCTTGGTATTAATAGAATTTATAATGTTTTTGCCTGATAGGTGTGAATTTCATCCCATTTTTATATGTACTTTTCCTATTACTAGTTAGGTTAAATATATGATCATTTGCCTTCAACAATGACAAATCTGATTTGTTTTTATATACTGGTATAAAGAAAGGTCCTCAAATATTCATACTAGTGTTTAGCATTTATGTTCAAAAGGAATCTATAATTTTATAAATTTGTCCCAGAGTATTTTTCTTAGGGTATCCAAAAAGCGGCAGGATCCATACTCAATGACAGTTTGTAATACCACCCTTAGAAGGAAGAATAAAAGGCTTCAGGAGTCCATGTCAGCTGTGCAAGCTAGGGTGAGAGAACTCTAAACAAAAGAAAAGTGGTTGTGGTTTGTGGGTGCAGCCTGTTGCAAGCAATGGTGCAATTTCCATGAACTAGTGTGAAGTTTTGAAAGCGGCCCCACTACCACTTCACAGAAGCAGTATGATCAAGAAACCCTACGAGGAAAACCACTGATGTAATCCAATCCCCTCACTTTCAGGATAAAGAAAAGGCAGGAAGAAGTGACAAGACTTGTTCAAAAGCACAGCGCTAGTCAAACCACATGGCCTCTTCTGCCAACTTCTAATATGCTATTATGTGGGTGTGACCAGGCAGTTCCACTTTAGTGGTTATTGCTTGTGCTGAAAAGTAGTGTGAAAACAGGAAGGCATATGCCACAGAAACAAAAGGTTAAGGAGGAAAAAAAATTAAAAAGAATTTTTAAAAATCTTAAAATCAGTTGACAGAAGTATAGCCTTAAATATCAGGAATATCTTTGTTTTTTTGGGGGGTGTTCCAAGTTTCCATCATCATTTGCAACTAGCAGGAAAAAAAAATCAGTTTCATTCCCGTCTTTTCCCAAATTATGGGACGATTTCCTTGCCTCAACATAATAAAGCCATTCCAGTTCAGATCTGATTAAATCATAGACAAGGCAGGAAGCTTCACCCTATTAGAATTCAACTAATGCGTCCTGGGAGCAGCAGAGATTATATCTGGCCTTAGCCTTGGATTAAGGAATATTTTTAAATAATTATGTATCATCTGAATGCCTTTTTCAGCAAGTATGATGCATCACAGACCATGGTTTTTATAATACTATATTTAGTACTGAAAGAATCCAATGAATAAAATCAATGTAAAAAAAAAAAAATAAAAAAGCAAGGGTGGTTTGAATCTAGATTTATGAGTTATGTTTCTGTGTGGCTCTAAAAGAAACAACATACACCTTGGGTGGAAGCTGCAACTCGGTATTGTCAACATAATGCACCAACAAACTTAGTGAGTGAAATTGTGTCACACTGTGTACACAGAAGCCACCTAGAGAGGGAGTAAGGGAATGCACCATTTGTCACATGTAGCTTCTAAGTGAAGGACTGGATGGCTATGTGCAGGGGACCTGATACAGAGAATTCATGTGTTGGAAAAGAATCAGAGCACAAAGCTACTAAATAAATGAAAGATCCTTTCCAATCTAGACCCCTAGCATTAGGAAATACCATGCTAGTACACATTTATGATTTCAAGTGGTATTGATGCGACATTGGCAACGAGGTAGGGAATGGAAAGAGACAAAGAGGGAAGAAGTCACGTTTAAGGAGTGCCAGCGTGCCTGACCCCGGCTGAGCCTGTGTCCCAGCTCTCTTATGCCATTAAGTACTGCAGGGTGAAGCAAAGCAGTCCCCTCCACATACATGCCCACCTTGAACTGAATCACTTTCCCCACGTTCTTGAACTCAGGCAGCACATCCTCATAGAAATCTAGGAACTGTTGGTAGGTTTCTTCCTCACTGTACTCCAGGCTTGCGTCAGGGTCATAGTCATCCCTCCTACACTGCTCCATTCCAAATGTTGTAAACATGCTCTTAATAAGAAGGGTAGGACTGGATGTTGGGAAATTATGTTTACGTGAACATCTGCAGATGAAAGAAAAACTTAAATTCACTAGACCAATAATTTAAAATTACACACAAAACACATGCTTTAAATTTTGAGATAGAAACTCATGTAATTTAGTTGTTTTGACTTAACTGAAAGATAATAAACCCCACACAGGTGCCAAGTTTCAGCACTTAAGAGGATTGTTTTAAGTGCTGAAACTTGGCACTTGCTGTTTTAACATCAAGCTGGAAAGATTTCAAAGTTCATATACCATTCATCTGCCTTTGAACAAACTTCAGGAAGCCTTATACATGTTGAACCATAGGGGAAAAGAAGGCCCACTGATTGGTGTGACGAGATGTGTGATACACATGAAGATGTCACATGTGGGACTGCTGAGAGGAAGGTGGGAACTAACAATGCAATCCTGGTTCTGTACAATTGTCGGTGGATTCAATGTTTAGACAATAGTGTAATCCAAGAATTTCCAGTTAATGAAGCAATTCAGTCTCATCTGTGTACAGCATCTTGTAGCTTTCATGGCATTTTTACATTTTTCCCGTCTGATCCTTGTTTCCCTCTAGGACAGTGGGGGCTAGCATTTTCTCCACTTTGCAAAGGAGGAAGCTGAGACCTAGAAAAGCACACTTGCCCACGTCATATGGCTGGGAAGAGAGTGATCCAATACATCTGCATTAATCTACAATCTGGCACCTGTTCATGATAGGGCATAAAAAATATAATTTGTTTTTGAGACAGGGTCTTGTTCTGTCTCAAGGCTGGAGTACAATGGTATGATCATATTTCACTGCAACCTTGGATTCCCCGGGCTCAAGTGATCCTTCTGCCTCAGCCTCCTGAGTAGCTGGTGCATGCCACAGGTGCATGCTACGACACGCAGCTAATTTTTTTATTTTTGTAGGGACAGGGTCTCGCTATGCTGCCCAGGCTGGTCTCATACTCCTGGCTCCAAGTGATCCTCCTGCCTCGGCCTCCCAAAGCTCTGGGATGGTGTGAGCTACCGTACCTGCATAATTTAACCATTATTTAATGAAGGTGGCTAACCATTGTGAAGAACAATTTTCTTTTCATAGTTTAAACTGGACCAAAGCTAAGCTGACCAGGCTGTACCTGAATAATATTTCAAAAATCCTTCATATGAGATACTTTTTTATTTACTTCCTTCTCCTAACATAAAATGTGGGGGGAAATACAGTTCAAGTTTCCAAATAAGCAAATTCTTCCTGGTTAGGTTGCCAGGTAAAAATTGGTAAGACAAAATTTTTTTGGGGGGTGGGGGTGGGGAAATCCACAGAATTTAGGAAGAAAGAAAGTTGAAGAATAGGATGTGTTGGGAAAAAACAACAATGGCCCTGAAGTGACTAAATGTTTAATCACACTTTCCATGTCTGTAATGTCTCTCTAAGTACCTATTGAGGTAATGCTTACAGAATACCCAGCATACATCATGCTCAGCTCAGAAATGCTTAATCAATGTTCATTAACATGAA
The DNA here is from genome assembly GCA_004027715.1 of Plecturocebus donacophilus. Lineage (NCBI taxonomy): Eukaryota > Metazoa > Chordata > Mammalia > Primates > Pitheciidae > Plecturocebus > Plecturocebus donacophilus. The sequence goes on along the minus strand of PVKP010028672.1, from coordinate 24,978 downwards.
ATTTTCTATTTTCCAAATGACCTCCTGGATTATTCAATTAGAGACCTTGTAATTAGATCCCTCTTCCCAACTACTGACAGAACAAAGAGCGAAGACTCAACCTGGCTGGCAACACTAACAGTGAATCAAAATGTTATAAGTATGAAACACACACAGAATTTAACAAGGAACCAATCTAATGAGGTTAAAATTCTGCTCAAGGGATTCTTAGATCTGAATGAACTTGGGCCTTGTTCCCAGGATGTCAAATAAGCATTTGTCAGTTTTGGAATAGAAACGAAGTCCCTGTCTGGGGAAAAATCCCACCTGACCTAAAGACAGTCCTTATAATCTAAGTGTATACAAAAAGCCAGTCCTATAGCTTTTACTAAAAAGTCAGTTAAGAGAAGTGACATTTATGAAGGCAGTCTAAAGCTGTGGCCCCAAGTCTGTGTGGTTCTCAGAATTACCTGGGAAGAACAGATTTCTTACTTCCTACCCTAGACCATCTGATCAGACCTCAAGGGGTGGGGGACCCATATTTTCAAAGTAGCTCCCTACCTGGTCCTGAAGATCAGCCATATTTGGGAACCACGGGTTTAGGGCATACTATTTACCCATTATTCTGATACTTAAGTCAGTTTGCTGCAAAAACCCACAGTTGCTGAATATTACTTTAGGTCAAGATGGCCAATTAATGGTGTGGATATCCAAATGCCTCCCCAGGTATAGCTAACTGACTACTCCTCTTTTTCTTCTTCTCAAGGAAGTACTCGTGGTACCCACTACCTTTGTCCTGCATAGAATCGTTACATTGCATGTTAAAGTTAAGCTGCAGGTCAGGTGCAGTGAGTGGCTCACGCCTGTCATCCCAGCACTTTGGGAGGCCGAGGCCGGAGGATCACTTGAGGTCAGGAGTTCAAGACCAGCCTGGCCAACACAGTCAAACCCCATCTCTACCAAAAATATAAAATATTAGCTGGTTATGGTGGCACACGCCTGTAATCCCAGCTACTCGGGAGGCTGAGGAAGGAGAATTGCTTGAACCCCAGAGACGGAGGTTGCAGTGAGGCGAGATTGTGCCATTGCACTCAAGCCTGAGCAACAGAGCAAGACTCCATCAGATAAATAAATAAATAAATAAAGTTAAGCTGCAATCATTTATTGAAGGTCACAATAAGAAACATTCTCATGAAAATTACATATGCAACTGTTATAAAACATCTATTAATGTTATTATCCACTTTCCTATTTAATATCCTTGTAAAATATTCCACAGGAGAAACCTTTAGAATTTTATGTCACAACTTATCTCTTGAATGATGAAAATCTCCACATTGATCTCATATTTTGATAGTTGTGATAGTAAAATTTCATATGGCATGAAAATTGTAAGACATGTTCACAAATGAATTTGACCACTGTCCCTATTTCCCTGAAGTGACTTGAGGAGATGGAGTTTGAGAGCATGACGGGCCATTCCCTCTTTCCACAGGAAGGGCCTGGCAACCAAGTTCTCAAAATTGTTTAAGACATCTCCCCTCCTCTCACACACGCCCAACAAAAGGAGAATCAAGAATCAGGCTACCATGGGTCTTACATTTAGATGAAATGTTAGAGCTAGATCCTACATGAGGGATCCTGCAGCTGGAAAACCTTAACTGCAATTTGGTTCAACTACCCACACAAATGTGAACTTACATAGAGTCTCAGTTGTCTCTGAAAGGTTAACTCACATTGCATTTTTTTTGGTGGGAAGTTTTTTACACCAATCATTACTGTTTCTTGCTCAGATTAAGTGCATATTTGAGAAACGCTTCTAAAGGTACCAAAGGGAATAAAGTCTCTTTCCTTTTCTTAGTTCCCAGTTTTTCAAGAGGAGGCTGTCTACTAGTTCGCAGATTCTGTGAATCTTTTCACAGACATTCTGGACATCTGCAATCCCCCCTCTAAAATACAAAAGGGCGTACATACTCGACATTAGTGGCTCTCAATCCTAGGACACACTAGAAACACCTGAGGACATTTCCAAACTAAGGCCACCCAAATCCCTGATATTCTTTTATTTATTATTATTATTATTATTTTTATAGAGGTTAGGTTTTACCATATTGCCCGGGCTGGTCTCAAACTCCTGAGCTCAAGCGATCTGCCTGCCTTGGCATCCCAAAGTGCTGGAATAACAGGTGTGAACCACCACGCCCAGCCCTGATATTCTGATTTACTCAACTTGAGGTAGGACATAATTTTTTAAAGCTTTCTAGATGACTCTAACATGCATTCCGAATTGAGAACCACTGTTCTTAAAAAATGAAAAATGGCCAGGCACGGTGGCTCACACCTGTAATCCCGGCACTTTAGGAGGCCAAGGTGGGTGGATCACCTGAGGTCAGGAATTTGAGACCAGCCTAGAATGGTGAAATCCCACCTCTCCTAAAGATTAAAAATTAGCTGGGTATGGTGGCGTATGCTTGTAACCCCAGCTACTTGGGAGGTTGAGGCAGGAGAATCGCTTGAACCTGGGAGGCGGAGGTTGTGGTGAGCCGAGATCATGCCATTGTACTCCAGCCTGGGCAACAAGAGTGAAATTCCATCTCAAAAAATAAATAAATAAATAAGTAAAAATGGTATGAATGCTTAAATTAAAAAAGAAAAAGGAGAGAATCATAGAGAAGGCTATATTTTCAAAGAAGGGAAAAAAATCCTCACAGCATGGCAACTTTTATGAATAAAGTAAACCTGACAGATGACACACAGTTTCTGATTAAATACATCTGAATTTTACTATTCATATCCCTTTTAAGGATTAATAGGATGTTAAGGTTATGATTAGATCTTCTCTTCTGCAGAATATATGGTGATAATTATTAGATTTTGTCTCAGATGGACTCATTCACCATTAGGAATTATTTACCTATGTTAAGTTGTTCATTCATAAACAAGCCAAATTATAAAAATCGCCATTACCTGGCATATAATAGGTGTTCAAATACTTGCTAAATGACTGAAGAGATCAACACCAGGTTTCCACATGAATGTCTTCTTTCAAAAACATTGACCCAAAAGGGGCAGGGAACAAGAAGAGTGTCGCAGAGAATAATGGCAAGAGTCACAATAATGAAAATACCAGCAAGCACTCCCGGGGCCCTGTTCTCCCGGCTTCCCATGTGTGTGCTCATTCTCATTTCAGCCTCACCCTCAGAAAAATGAGACTATATTTAATCCAATTTCACACACGAGAGAATGAAGGCACACAGAGCTTAAGCAACTTTCACAAAATGACAGCCACTGAAGCCCATTTTTGAACCCAGGGGTCTGTTGCTGAGTCTGAGCATACTCACTGACACTAGAAATTAAAACACTTTTCCTCTGCTCATTTGGATCCTATCTTTCACAGATATCCCTTTACACATGACAAGTTTTTTTCTTTTTTGAGGCAGAGTCTTGTTTTGTCACCCAGGTTGGAGCATAGTGGTGTGATCATAGCCTACTGCAGCCTGGAACTCCTGGCACATGCCAAGTTTTAAAAGCCTGTTGGCCAGGTGCAGTGGCTCACACCTGTAATCTCAGCACTTTGGGAGGCTGCGATGGGCAGATCACGAGGTCAGATCCAGATCATCCTGGCTAACACAGTGAAACCCTGTGGTTTCTAAAAATACAAAAAATTGGCCAGGCATGGTGGTGCATGCCTGTAGTCCCAGTTACATGGGAGGCTGAGGCAAGAGAATCACTTGAACCCGGGAGGTAGAGGCTGCAGTGAGCCAATATCACACCACTGCACTCCAGCCTGGGTGACACAGTGAGACTCTGTCTCAAAAAAAAAAAAAAAAAAAAAAAAAAAGAAAGTCTGTTTTAGGCACAGTGTTTGCCCTTCAAAAAATAAAGCCAAGCTGCTCCAAGCTGTTCAAATATATTATTTCCCCATCCCAGTTGCCCACCATGGACTAATGCAAGCTCAGGAAGAAACCAAAAAGCAAAGGGGCTTCCTAAAGATGTGGAATAGAAAGGAAGCACCCTCAGAGAACTAGGCCTAGCCCACCCAGGGAACAAAGATAGAGGGAACAGGGATGGTCAAAGCAGACGATGATCAGCTGAAAAATGAGAGCAGCAGCAAGAAAGCAGCAGATGTCTGATGACAGACATTTGAAACAGAGGCTTGTGCCTCTCCCAAAAGGAGAACTCAAAAACTTCAACATTTTGAATCACTTCATTCTGACGTGATAAAATAAAATTACCTATCTCCAAATCTGCAAGCTCCTGTTTTACTGTAGAAGGGACAATTAGCTCGATCCTTCTCCATTACTCTGAAATCCACGGGTGGTTCTGGGTTTTGCCATGTGGTACCATTTTCCAACTGTTAAAAATAACCATGACTTTACTGGTGGTGTAAAAACCCATGAAAGACTAAATGTTTCAAAGTATATTAAAATATTTTCCTCAAAGATAAACATTTTTCATTTAAAAATGCAAACATTTAAGTTGTAATAGGCAATCAAGACTTTACAAACAACTGTACTAAGACATGAGCTCCATTTCTTTTGGCTCCTGGTCACTTTCCTTTATCTGGCATCACTACTGCAACCAGGGGCAGCCACCAAGGTTTCCATCCATTCTAAAGAGTCCAAGGTGTGGTGGCTCACGCCTGTAATCCCAGCACTTTGGGAGGCCGAGGCGGGCAGATCACCTGAGGTCAGGAATTCGAGACCAGCCTGACCAACATGGAGAAACCCCGTCTCTACTAAAAATACAAAAGTAGCTGGGTGTGGTGGCGCATGCTGTAATCCCAGCTACTTGGGAGGCCGAGGCAGAAGAATTGCTTGAACCCAGGAAGTGGAGGTTATGGTGAGCCAAGATCGCACCATTGCACTCCAACCTGGGCAACAAGAGTGAAAATCTGTCTCAAAAAATAGAAAGAAAAGAAAAAAAAAGGGTCAAAGAACTTATTAGGGAACCACCACAGACAGAAATAGATGTTACTCTGATTCCAGGTAAACCGTCCACTGGAGGCTAACGGTATGTGATGTTGCTTAAACATACTGTAAGGACTCTAAACAAGTCCAGTCCACAGGGGTCATGTATACCATTTATATTTGTTCATCAATAAATTTTGTTGTTGTTGTATAAATTAAAGGACCACAAACATGATCCCAGATATCCAAACATGATCTAAGTAACCTACCACAAAACTAATATTACTGGAACTATCATTCTAAGGAAACATTAATTGGTCTCAAATTCTCAATGAAAAGTTTTAAAAATACCTCATTTTCAGCCCGGTCCAGCATCTTCTGCACAGCTTCCTAAAAATGGTGCAAACACAGGACTAATGAAAACCTAGGAGTCAGGTAAGTCACATATGGTTTCTCTGGTTAAGAAACTCAAGTGTAACAATTAAAACACACACATGCACATGAGCACATACAGTTTCAGGTTCTAGTTTTCCTTTGAAGCACAGATTTTTTGAAAAGCTTTCAAAGGATATATAGCTGAGACTTCTTTTTTTTTTTGAGACAGGGTCTCACTCTGTCACCCAGGCTGGAGTGCAATGGCATGACCTCAGCTCACTGCAACCTCCGCTCACAGGGTCAAGTGATCCTCCCACCTCAGCCTCCCTAGTAGCTGGGACTATAGGCATGCACCACCATGCCTGGCTAATTTTTGTATTTTCTGTAGAGATGGAGTTTCACCATGTTGCCCAGGCTGGTCTTGAACTCCTGAGCTCAAGCAACCCACCTGCCTCAGCCTCCCAAAGTGCTGGGATTACAGGCGTGAGCCACCAAGCCCGGCCCATAGCTGAGATGTTCTATTCAAATAGAAAATTTACTAGATCACATTGCAAAATATTTTAAATAATCTTATAATAGTTTCAATAATAGTAATATTTAGTATATTTGAGTATATATACCATGTTCTAGTTTGTAAGAGGAGGTATTAGTGAATATAAAACACAGCCGGGCGCAGTGGCTCACACCTGTAATCCCAGCACTTTGGGAGGCCGAGGCAGGTGGATCACGAGGTCAAGAGATTGAGACCATCTTGGCCAACATGGTGAAACCCATCTCTACTAAAAATACAAAAATTAGCAGGGTGTGGTGGCCCATTTAACAGAAGCTAAAATATGACATGACCAGTGGTAATTAGCATTTAGGAAAAAAAAATTTAACTTTTTAAAAAGGCAAAGGAGGTTCTGCAATATGTCAGCAAATTTCTACCTAATTGGCATTTGAACAAGTTGCACCTATGTTCAACAGTCTTATCTTCCCTAACCCCTTAAAGCATTCCATAAGACTCATATGTCTAGCTGCTTATTTGTAGTGCTCAAAACAGAACACTTGTCCTCTACCCTCCCTGGCCCACGTCCACCTGAACGTTCCCTTAGTCAATAGTGCTACCAGTCATCTGTCTATTCAAATAAAAAACCTAAAAATATGACTTGAATTCCCTTCTCTCTCCTTGCCCTCCCTCCCATTCAATCTACTAGCTAGAGTCCCACTGACTTTGCCTTGACACATCCCAAATCCGTGTAGTTATCTTTATTTGGAATCACAGGCCTTCTAACTGGTCACTGTTCCCCATTCTTCATTTTTTATAGTAAAATAAAAACGATCTGTTAAAAACGTCCAGTGCGGTGGCTCATACCAGCACTTTGGGAGGCCGAGGCAGGGGAATCACCTGAGGTCAGGAGTTGGAGACCAGCCTGGCCAACATGGTGAAACCCCATCTCTACTAAAAATATAAAAATTAGCTGGGCGTGGTGGCAGGCACATGTAATCCCAGCTACTGGGGGGGCTGAGGCACATGAATTGCTTGAACCCGGGAGGCAGAGGTTGCAGTAAGCAGAGATTACACCACTGCACTCCAGCCAGGGTGACAGCATGAAACTCTGTCTCAAAAAAAATTTTTTTTTAAAAAGAATGATCTGTTAAAAGGTACAAATATAAATGAGACAGAGTCATTCCCTGCTTAAAACCCTCAATGGCTTCCCATTAGAGGAAACATAAAATCCAAACTCCTCCTTCCAATCCAGGAAGCCCTACATGATCTGACTCTGCTTACCCTCCACTGCCTCCTGCTCCGCCCCAACTCCCACTGCTCTTCTCTCCTTTGGACTCTAGATTTCAGGCTCTCTGGCCTTCTTTCAGCCTTCGAGCTTCAGGCCTCTTCTTGCTGAGATCTCTGCACTCAGATGTCAGCTCAAACATCACCTCCCCGGAGATTTCCTTGACCAGGCAATCTACAGAAGTATAACTCTATTCTCATTACTCTATCCCATCACTCTCTGCTTTATTTCTTCATAGCACTTAATATGATCACATTTTGAATGATCTGTTTTGCTTACTTATCATCTTACACTCCCCTATAAAAAATTAACTCAGTGAGAGCAGGGACTGTGTCTTTCACTGCTCTGTCTCTGTCCACAAGAGACAAGTCTGGAATACAGCAGAAACACATACTATAGATTCCTTTTTATAAGCTTAGAATCTATTTTGTTTCCCTCATTTAGCCTTAGTGTCTCACAGATGTCCTCTGAAACAAAAGCATTTAAAAGAAGCCTTAGCTGTTACCTAATTCCTGAAAGACCTCAGTTGAGGAACACTCTGCTGTTAAAACGGGAATTAATTCCTCTCTATAAAAAATGACAAGCTCCAAATAATTTTTCTGCCCCCTAAAAACCTAGCGTGATCATGCCTCATCTGGAAATAAGTGTTCATATAAGGTTGTCTAAAATCTACATTGAAATTAACTGATGGCTTGAGATACAAAAAACAAAAATCGTGGAGGATGCTTCTGCCCCATATTGACTATGGTGAAGACACATGCATTTTTCCCAATTATAAGGTGATTATCCAATTGTATGCTATTTAAATTTAGCTATATGACAGAAAAGATAAATCCTGATGAATCAGTCAAGGGAAAATGAGCTGCGATACCTCTGAAATAAATATACTGTTAAGGAATAGCAGCAAAACATATCAAATAATCTTCATACATATGCCTTATAGGTTTTTTAAAAACGAGCAAGTGTGTGTTAGTTACAATTGTCTTTATAGCCTAAGTTGAAGAGGAAGACAAGATTTAATACAAATAACAAAAAATATTTCCTAGTTCCTCAATATTTGAGTTCCTGATTTCTTTAAATCCTCTAATTCTTGCTGACATGTCATAAGCAGTTCTCTTATGACCTAAATAAATGTGGAAACAAAACAAAATATTATTCTCTAAAGAAGTCAATTAAAAAAAAATAAGTCAACTCATATATAGCAGAACCTCAGGAAAACACAATTTGCAATAAAGCAAGGGCCAGCTGCCTGTTTTGTAAATAAAGCTTTCCTGGAACACAGCCATACCCATTTATTTACATATTATCGACGGCTGCCTTCAGGGTACACTGGCAGAGCTGGATGTTTGCCACAGAGACCAGACAAACCATAAAGCCTAAAATATTTACCATCTGGCCCTTTACAATGTTTGCCATGCCCGGTAGAAAGGGTAAATAGGGTAAAGCTAAAGAAAACTTTAAGGAATCTGCCACTGCACAGACCCAAAGAAGAACATCAGAAGGGAACTCTGGTATATGTCTAGACTGAAATATGATTCTTTCTAAACAAACAAATGAAGTGACAAGAAAAAATGAAAACAAACACAAACTCTGACATGCTATGGCTTATTCTTCAAACCCATCACACAGCACATCTGTATACTCAGAGGATATGCTACGCGTTCATCCTCCCATGACAGGAATCACCTCTTTTTCTTTCTTCTCCTGTCGTTTCTGCTCCTCCTCTTCTCTCTCTTTCCTTTGTTGTTCTTCCCATTGTTCCTTTAACTTTCTCTTTAAAGGGGAAGAAAAAGTAACTTTTTTTCAGATGCTTTTTAAAAACATTTCACATATAGGGCATGTAAATGAAAAATTTTTTAAATACTAGTAAACCGGTTAAGATCTTTTTTTTTTTTTAAGTTCAAGATAGGCAACTCTTTTTTTGTTTTCTTTTGAGATGGAGCTTCGCTCCTGTTGCCCAGGCTGGAGTGCAATGGCACAATATTGGCTCGCTGCAACCTCCCAAGATAGGCAACACTTCATGAGAGTTACTATGGTGAAGTCATCAGTTTGTTCACTAGTTATGTGATTCCTACTGTACCTCTTGTTCTTCTTGCCGTTTTCTAGCTGCCTCTTCCTTTTCCTTCTTTATTCTGAATTCTTCTTGTGCCTTCTGCTCTCTCAGCAACCACTCTTCATGTAATCTTTGCCTATCAGTATAATGATGTAATCAGAGAAAGAAATGGGCATTAATCTACAAATACACACACACACACGATAGCAAAATGACACGTTTTGGGAGTGATTCAAAAATCATGAAAGCTGTTTTCTATAAGGCCGTCAAGTGAGGGTAAGAGAACAAGAAGAGTAGAGCTTTTGGAAAAGCACCACGTGTAAGCAACTATCTTCCTAAAGGGTAATAACTTAAAATCCCTCCTACATTTCATAAGTCTACATGGCTGTGACATATTTTACAGAAAAAAAAGGACACTATGACTTTCCTTCTAGACTGATCACAGTGACGTTTAGGTGTCCATAAAATGGGCAGCAAGTTTCAAAGAAGCATCTACCTTTTCACATCCAGAAAGCATTTCCCTTCCTATTCTATGCATTTATTTTTATTTATTTATTTATTTTTGAGACAGAGTCTCGCTCTGTTGCCCACGTTGGAGTGCAGTGGCATGATCTAGGCTCACTGCAACCTCGGCCTCCAGGGTTCAAGTGATTCTCCTGCCCCAGATTCCCAAGTAGCTGGGATTACAGGTGCCAGCCACCACGTCTGGCTAATTTTTACATTTTTAGTAGAGATGAGTTTCACCATGTTGGCCGGCGGGTCTCAAACTCCTGACCTCAAGTGATCCACCTGCCTCAGCCTCCCAAAGTGCTGGGATTACAGATGTGAGCCACTGCACCCGGCCCCTATTCTTAAAAGTAGCAATTCCATGATGGCAGCATGCTGAAAACCCAGTATCCTCTGCCATAAACCTCTGGACTACGACTCCACACAGTTAAGAGACTCCTGTGGTTTGCCTCCAAACACCTAAACTGTCAAAAGAAGGAAAATAAAAGTACATTGTAATCATCTTTTTAAAATAAAGCTACAAGTTTTAAGAAACGAAGTTATAAAATAAATTAGCAAGTGTCGGCTGAGTGTGGTGGCTCACGCCTGTAATCCCAGCACTTTGGGAGGCCAAGGCGGGTGGATCATGAGGCCAGGAGTTCAAGACCAGCCTGACCAAAATGGTGAAACCCCACCTCTACTAAATATACAAAAATTAGCAGGGTATAGTGGCACGTACCTGTAATCCCAGCTACTCGGGTGGCTGAGGCAGAGAATTGCTTGAACCCAGGAGGTTGCAGTGAGCCGAGATCACACTACTGCACTCCAGCCTGGGCGACAGAGCGAGGCTCCACCTCAATCAATCAATCAATCAATAAGCAAGTGTCATGTCTATTTTTTAAATGACCAATTATAATGAGTGCTATTACCTTAAAGTGGCAAGTGGCTCAGACATTCAATATCGTTAAGTTTCTAATTAAAAGGGGGGGGGTTAGATTTCCAAAGTCTACTTGCCAATTAGGTGTTCAGAACCCAAAATTCATTTTTCCACTGAATTTATACAAGGGAAATGAAATATGAGAAATTTTCCTGCATTACTTCAGCAGCATTAGGAGCTCAGTAAAGTTTTATGACTAGTTTGGGGACCTAACCACAATTTTAAATAAAATATATTACATTTCCAAATAAAGATTCCAGGAACACATCTTTTAGCCATGGCAGAGGCTGCTACATTGCATATATCAGTGTTCCTATGCCATATGTGAGGGTACCATATAGATGTTTCCATGTGCACAACTCTGATTTATTAATATTTTGAAAAACATATAATTGTATATAACTAAGCCAAACAGTATATAAATTGAGACCACAAAAAAGTAAAATGTTAAAACTTTAAAATTTAATAACTTGAATGTACATCTGCTTTAAAATAGGACATAAAGCCATACAGTATTTTTACATAATTTTCTTGCTTTTCAACAATAATTTAAATGGTATGCAACTCATAAAGAAATAAAGATCAAAGGAGCACAAAGATACATACATGTATGTGATTTAAAAGAAGCATTTCAAATAAATGGAAAAAAATTACTTTCTTATTTCATACCATATATATTGTCTTCATCATAACAGAAATCTATAATAATAAGAACTAGAGCTATCACAGCACCTCCAATCTGCTGACACTGTGTTCAACACTATACATCCATCACCTCATTTAATCGTCACAATTCTGAGGTAGATACTGATTGATTTTATCTCCATATTAAAGACAAGGAAATAGAAGCTTAGAGAGATTAAGAAATTTGAACACGGTCGGACGCAGTGGCTCACGCCTATAATCCCAGCACTTTGGGAGGCCAAGGTGGGTGGATCACAAGGTCAGGAGTTCAAGACCAGCCTGGCCAAAACGGTGAAACCCCGTCTCTACTAAAAAAAAAAAAAAAGAAAGAAATTTGAACACAGCTAGTGAGCTGGGCCAGATCTGGAACTTGGGTCTGGCTGAATCCAATTCCATGTTCTTCTCAATCACTGCTGCTTTTATTTTCATATTTTTGGCATTTTGATAATTCCACCTATTTATGTGCTTAGGGAAACAAAAGGAATCAATTACAAGAAAAGAAGAAACATTTCCAGTGAAAGTACTATATAGCTAAAGAATGCCTATAAAGTTTTTTCTCCTTTTTAAGTGTACAGCTGAGTGGCACTAAATACATTCAAACTAGTGTGTGCCACATTTTCTCTAAAAACCAAAAACCACCCCATAAAAATATAAAGAGAAAAATTAGCAGAATATTTTCATCATCTTGGAATAGAGGAGACTTTTTTCAGTCAGACACCAAGATCAGATATCATGATGAAAGTCAATGACATGAGAATCAAATCATGATAATAAATGCAGTAAGCCAAGTTAGGACTGATGATGACAAATGAGTATACATCACACATATGACAAAGGATTAATATCCTTAATCAAGTAATAAAATTGCTTACAAAACAAATTAAGAAGGCTGGGCACGGTGGCTCACAACTGTAATCCCAGCACTTTGGGAAGCCGAGGCAGGCGGATCACGAGGTCAAGAGATCGGGACCATCCTGGCCAACATGGTGAAACCCTGTCTCTACTAAAAATACAAAAACAATTAGCTGGGCGTGGTGGTGTGCACCTGTAGTCCCAGCTACTCAGGAGGGTGAGGCAGGAGAATTGCTTGAACCCGGGAGGCAGAGGTTGCAGTGAGCCAAGGTCGCGCGACTGCACTCCAGCCTGGCAACAGAGCAATACTCTGTCTCAAAAACAAAAAACGTATTTAAAAAAAAATAACATGTATCCCAAAAGAGAAAGGTGTGAGACTTGAGCAATCTACAAATAGGTAATAAAACATATAAAAATATACTCTATCTAATTCAGAAATGTGCATTTGAAACAATGAAATACAACTTTTCATTACAGGAGTTTTATAAATTGATAATGCCTAGTATGAGTGAAGGTATGGGGAGAGGGACCCCGATATTCACTGCCAGAAGGGCTGCAAACTGCAAACCAGGAAGCCCTTTCTATCTGGCCATCTACATTTTACATGGACTTATGCTTTGATTCCAACAATTTCATTTCTAGTCATTTTCCTAAGGACATAATTGGACAATTACCAAGGATACATAAGCATGTATGCTTACTGCAACTTTTTTTTTTTTTTTTTTTTTTTTTGAGACAGAGTCTCGCTCTGTCACCCAGGCTGGAGTGCAGTGGTACAATCTCAGCTCACTGCAACCTCCGCCCTGTGGAGGGGAAACCCCTCTAGAGGCGAGGCAAGGGTCTGAAGCCTAGCATGTTCTCATATAAACATAGAATTAGAAACAAATTTAGAGATATAGTTATATAGTTATTAGAGATATATAGTTATTCCTATATATATATAGGGATATAGTCATATATATATATATATATATAGTTATTCCTATATATAGTTATATAGTTATTCCTATATATATATATCATAATCACATAGCTATTCATACGTAATCATAAATATATACATCTATGCAATCATATAATCTTTAATCTTACTAATAAGTCTCAGGTCAAGAAGTATGGGACTTAAGTGGCACTGGAAAAGAGGTGACCGTAAGGCAAGATGCTCTAAGTCCTCTGTCACACTTGCTTAGCGGCTGCTGGGGGATGCCTTGGCTGTGCGACAGCGTCAGCGCTGTGAAAGCACCGGCTGTTTAGCCAGCTGGGGAAGGAGACGTCCAACACAGCTGAGACATCTCCTTCCTCCGGGGAGTGAGGAGAAAACTCCGCCTTCCACTCTCTTGTGGTAGCCCTGACAGCTCCCACAGACATCCAGGGACTTAAGTGTCTCTCTGTGGTGCTGCGCTTCAGCGGTCATGCTCCATGTCTACTTTCAAGTTCTGCTTCTGCACCTGGTTCCTCTTTTCCTTAGAAGATAAGAATTAGTAATAGTAACATAAATTTTAGTGACCTTGTTATTTCTTGACAAGTATGAAAAAAGTACTGACGCCTTGAGTTCTCTCCTCACCTTGGCATCTTCAAAGTCTTGGCCCCTGTCTCCAAGACATGTGATTTACCTGACCCTATCACTGACCACCACTACCTACCCTACCTACCCTGCCCCCTGCTTTGTACTCAATAAAAGTCAGAGTGTCCAGGCACGCGAAGCCACTGCCCGACTCCGTGCTTTGGTTGGCAGTGGGTCCCTGGGCCCAAACTCTGTTTTCTCTTTCTTGGTGTCTTGTGTCTTTTATTTTCACAGTTTCTTGTCCCCACACCTGTAGAGAGGGGCTCATGGGACCCTGTAGGGCTGGACCCTACACCGCCCCCCTGGGTTCAAGTGATTCTTCTGCCTCAGCCTCCTGAGTAGCAGGGATTACAGGCGTGCACCACCACACCTGCCTAATTTTTGTATTTTTAGTAGCGATGGGGTTTCACCATCTTGGCCAGGCTGATCTTGAACTCCTGACCTCGTGATCCACCCGCCTCAGCCTCCCAAAATGCTGGGATTACAGGCATGAGCCACTGCACCCAGCCGCTTAATGCAACTTTTTACATATAAGTAAAAGACCAATATAACCTGAAAGTCCATCAGTAGAGAGCTATAATTTAGAATAAATAAACTATGACTAGCACTAAATTATGCTACATCTGTACAGTAGGTACTATATTGCTTTTTTTTTTTTTAGACAGAGTCTTGCTCTGTAGCCCAGGCTAGAATTCAGTGGCACGATCTCGGCTCACTGCAACCTCTGCCTCCCAGGTCCCGGTGCAAGCAATTCTCCTGCCTCAGCCCCCCAAAAAGCTGGGATCAAGGCGTGTGCCACCACGCCCAGCTAATTTTTGTATTTTTGGTAGAGATGGGGTTTCACCATGTTGGCCAGGCCGGTCTTGAACTCCTGACCTCGTTATCCTCCCACCTCGGCCTCCCAAAGTGCTGGGACTACAGGCGTGAGCCATCATACCCAGCCTTGTATTGCCATTGAAATAATTAGATCCCTGCATCAGGACTGAAATAAATGCACTATATATTTAGCAAGAGAGTAACTTATAGAAAAACATGTATAAATATCATCCCATTATAGAAAGACACATGTATAGTACATTTACACTTCCTTTTTTCTTTCTTAACAATGGCTACCTTTGGGTGTGTTGCAATTGTTAAAAACCTTTCCCCTTTTACATTTGTTAATTATTATTATTGTTTGTTTCAAAAACAATTACAAATTAGCAAAAACAGTGAAAAGTGCTTCCATTAAAAAAAAAAAAACACCTAGTTTTAGCCCATCAACTACAGATTTAAATAATTTATACAGGGTATTTTATAAGACCTATTTTATACAAGATTTTATACAGAAGACTGGTACTGGTTAGTAAAGGCTAATAATATTCCAATAAAATAACTTCATTCACAAAAAGTGTTTCAATTATCGCTGACCTCTCTCTTTCCAATAGCTTCTCTTCTTCAAGTTGTTGTTCTTCAATAAAAGTGTCCTCCTCCTCCTCCTTCTGTGACAGTCCTAAAGGAATTTAAATGTTTTATTAAACTGAGCACTGCAAATTCTTGGTCAGAAATTCAGGAAAAAAATACATGTAATCTTTAATGTTTAAAATTATGGTAAAAATCTGTTTCTAAAACCTTCTAACAAGAAGGTCTCTAATCATCCTTATTTGGTACAACGCAAGCATCAAAAAGGACAATAATGGTAGTGGATAGCACATTACATTTAACAATTAATCAACGGTTCCACAGTTATAATTAAAAAGGAAATTAGCTGGGCATGGTGGCAGGTGCCTGTAATCCCAGCTACTCTGGAGGCTGACGGAGGAGAATCACTTAAACCCGCGAGGCAGAGGTTGCAATGAAGCAAGATCATACCATTGCACCCCAGCCTGGGCAACAAGAGCAAAACTCCATCTCAAAAAAAAAAAGGTGGCGGGGGTGTGGAAAGGAACATCCATCTTTACAGAAGAATGGTAACTAAAAAATGTAGAAAAACTTAAGTGGATAAATCATCACTTTTGCAACCCCCACTGTAAAAATTTAGACAAAGATATTAAAAACATTGAATGAGGCCAGGTGTGGTGGCTCACGCCTGTAATCCCACCACTCTGGGAGGCTGAGGTGGGCGTATCACCTGAGGTGGGAGTTCAAGACCAGTCTGACCAACATGGAGGAACCCTGTCTCTACTAAAAACACGAAATTAGGTGGCATGGTGGCGCATGTCTGTAATCCCAGCTACTAGGGAGGCTGAGGCAGGAGAATCACTTGAACCCAGGAGGCGGAGGTTGTGGTGGGCCCACACCATGCCATTGCACTCCAGCCTGAGCAACAAGAGCAAAACTCTGCCTCAAAACACATACACGCGCGCGCGCACACACACACACACACACACACACACATATTGAATGAAAGCTTGCTGGGAAGAGGATATTCACACTATCTCAACATATCACCCCAGAAATGAGGACTAATTACAAAAGAAAAAAAAATGCAGCTTTATAATGGAACGATCTGAGTGGGTAACACTTTAACCACAATTAGCATCACCAGGAGTGACCTGACATGAGAGGTCTCATGATGTATGCAATAAGAAGTTTACAACAGCTGCGCTGTAATCCTTTGTGCTAAAGAGTGTTGTCACCCGAAGTTCATCATGGGAAGATAGAATAATCCAGAATGCAGGGCATTCCATGAGATAAATGGCTTGAGTTTTTCAAAACAATCAATCCTGGTTTGGGGAAGTCTAAATATGGCCTGTATATCATACCATTGAATTACCGCTCATGTACTCATGTGCAAGTTTGGCATTGTGGTTCTGTGAGAGAATATCCTTATTTTTAGGAGTTGCAGGCTGAAGAATTTAGGGGTGAGATGCTGCTATCTGCAACTGCCATCCAAAAGGTTCAGAAAAAATGTTCTATATATGTATCTATTTAAATAAAGAGAGAGACAGAGAAAGAAAAAAAGAGAGACAGAAATGAAAGAAAGAGAGAGGAAGGAAGGAAGGAAGGAAGGAAGGCAGGCAGGCAGGCAGGCCAGCCAAATGTTAACAACTGGCAAATCTTGCTGAAGGATTCATGGATATTTATTGTACTATTATTTTCAACTTTCTATAGATTAGAACATTTTCCAAATAAAAACATGAAAAAATAACTTTTAATAGAATAGACATTTACATCCTCTCCTATTCAAAATTTGGGGAAAAAAATCAGTGAAAATGGAAGAGAAATGGAAGATTGAAATGATCTTAAAGAAATGTAACAGATGTCAGGCTTAAAGAAACAAGAGTCTGTGTTTGTCACATGCGTTGAATACAGTTCTAACTGAAGGCTCATCCAGTCCTAGATAATTACAATAATTTGTCTTAAGTAAGTAAACTTTATTATTTCGGCAACTAGAATTAATATAGGCAACAAATGTAGAATAAGTTTTCAATCACATAAAATAATATCTAATTGTTCAGATAATTAGATGATCTAATGTACTTAAAGGGCCAAAGAACCTGGCACAGAGGATATGGCTGACATACCTGCAGAAGTATGCCCATAGATTAGACAGGGCACAGACACAGCTGACACTCACAAATATCTGTTGACTGACTCACTCAACTCTCATCGCCTTGAAACCAAGCTCATATACTCCACTGAAGTGATTGCTAACAGTTCTGGGTACAGCATTTTCCCATGTACAATCAGATATATGCAATACATGTAAATACAATACAGTTGATCCTTGAACAATACAGGTTTTAACAGCCTTGGTCTATTTAAATACAGATTTTTTCAATAAACACACTGGAACATTGATGGGAGATTTGCAACAATTTGAAAAAAAAAATAGCAGATAAGTGGCATAGCCTAGAAATACTGAAAAAATTTAGGAAAAAGGTATGTCATGAATGCATAAAATAAATGTACATACTAGTCTATTTTATCATTTGCTACCATACATATAAATCTATCATAAAAAGTTAATGTTGGGCTGAGCGCAGTGGCTCATGCCTGTAATCCCAGCATTTTGGGAGGCTGAGGCAGGCGGATCACCTGAGGTCAGGAGTTCGAGACCAACCTGACCAACATGGTGAAACCCTATCTCTACTAATAATACAAAAAAAGTAGCTGGATGTGGTGGTGCATGCCTGTAATCCCAGCTACTCAGAAGGCTGAGGCAGGAAAATTGCTTGAACCAGAGAGGCGGTTCAAGTGAGCCAAGATCATGCACTGCATTCCAGCCTAGGTGACAAGAGCAAAACTCTGTTGAAAGAAGAAATAAAATAAAGGAAAAGAAAAGAAGGAGAAGGAAAGAAGGAAGGAAGGAGGGGAGGGGAGGGGAGGGAAGGGAAGGGGAGGGAAGGAAGGAAAGAAAAAGAAAAAGAAAGGAAAGGAAAGGAAGAAAGAAAGAAAATCATTGAGGAGAAAGAATATCTGCATAAACAGGTTTTTTTTTTTGAGATGGAGTCTTGATCTGTTGCCCAGGCTAAGTGCAGTGGCACGATCTCGGCTCATTGCAACTTCTGCCTCCCGGGTTCAAGCAATTCTCCTGTCTCAGCCTCTCAAGTAGCTGGGATTACAGGTGCATACCATGATGCCTGGCTAATTTTTGTATTTTTAGTAGAGACGGGATTTCACCATGTTGGTCAGGCTGGTCTCAAATTCCCAACCTCATGATCCACCTGTCTTGGCCTCCCAAAGTGCTGAGATTGCAGGTGTGAGCCATGGCGCCTGGTCTGAACAGGATTTTAACAAAGATGAAGTATTCTATTCTAGAAAAATGCCACAAAGGATATTTAGTAGTTAGGAAGAGAAGCAAGCAGCAGGATTTAAAACAACAAGACAGGCTAACTCTACTGTTTCATGTAAACATAGTGGAGTTTATGATCAGGACTGCCCTTATCTATAAAGCTGCTAAGCTCCACCCCCAATTCTTGAAGGAAAAGATAAGCACCAGCTGCCTGTCCTTTGGTTATACAACTAGAAGGCCTGGATAATGGAAATCCTTCTTCTGAATTGGTTCCACTGATGCTTTGTCCCTGAAGTCAGGACTTCCCAGTAAGGAACTGGCTTTTAAAATTCTTTTAATATTGGACAATGCCCCTGGCCACCCAGAACCCCACGAGTTCAACACTGAAGGCGTCAAAGTGGTCTACTTTCCCCTAACACAATGTTTCTAATTCAGTCTCCAGACCAGGGCGTTGCAAGAACCTCTAAAGCTCATTACACGTGGTACTCGATGGAATGGATTGTCAATGCTATGGAAGAGAACCCTAACAGAGAGAGCATCAAGGAAGTGTATAAAGATTATACCACTGAAGATGTTATTGTTGTTATAGAAAAAAGCCACGAAAGGCCAGGTGCAGTGGCTCACGCCTGTAATCTCAGTACTTTGGGAGGCCGAGGCGGGCAGATCACGAGATCAGGAGTTCAAGACCTGCCTGACCAACATGGTGAAACCCCATCTCTACTAAAAATACAAAATTAGCTGGGTGTGGTGGTGCTTGCCTGTAATCCCAGCTACTCAGGAGGCTGAGGCAGGAGAGTTGCTTGAACTCCTCGAAGGTGGAGGTTGCAATGAGCCGAGATCATGTCACGGCACTCCAGCCTAGGGGACAGAGCAAAACTCCATCTCAAAAGAAAAAAAGAAAAGAAAAAGCCATAAAAATCATCAAGCCCAAAACAAAGTACTGCTGGAGAAAAAGCTGTGTCCAGATATTGTGCATGGCTTCACAGGACTTAAGACAGAGCCAATCAAGGAAATCGTAAAAGAGATTGTGGATATTATGGATATGGAAAAAAAAAGTGCAAGGGAGTTGGGGTGAAGGGTTTCAAGGTATAAATCTTGGAGAAATTCAAGAGCTAACAGATACCACACCAGAGTAATTAACAAAAGTCCATTTGATGGGGATGAGTCCTCCAGTGCAAGGTGATGAGGAAGAAAACTTAGGAGAAGCAGTGCCAAAAAACAAATTGACACTAAACAATCTGGCAGAAGTGCCAATCATTCAAGACTGCTTTTGACTTCTTTTATGGACCCGTCTAAACTGAAAACGAACGCATTAAAACTAAAGCAAATGGTGGAAGAATTGGTACTGTATAGAAACACTTTTAGAGAAATGAAAAAGCAATAATGTCAGACACAAATTATAACGTATTTCTGCAAAGTTACACCAAATGTGTCTACCCTCTTGCCTTCCCTTCCACTCCCTCTACCTCTTAGCCTCTGTCACCCAAGACAGCAAGACCAACTCCTCTTCTTCCTCCTCAGCCTACTCAACATGAAGACAAGGAGAATGAACACCTTTATGATGATCCATTTCCATTTAATGAGTGGTAAATACATTTTCTCCTCTTTATGATTTTCTTAGTAACATTCTTTTCTCTAGCTTACTTTATTATAAGAATACGGTATATAATACATATATAACATACAAAGTATGTGTTATGGCCGGGCATGGTGGCTCACACCTGTAATCCCAACAATTTGGGAGGCCAGAGCAGGCGGATCACAAGGTCAGGAGTTCAAGACCTGCCTGGCCAAGAGACAAGCCTGGCCAATATGGTAAAACCCTGTCTCTACTAAAAATAAAAAATAAAAAAAATTAGCTGGGCGTGGTGATGGGCGCCTGTAATCCCAGCTACTTGGGAGGCTGAGGCAGGAGAATTGCTTGAACCCAGGAGACGGAGGTTGCGGTGAGACAAGATCACGCCATTGCACTCCAGCCTGGGGGACAGAGCAAGACTCCGGCTCAAAAAAAAAAAAGTATGTGTTAATCAACTGTTTATGTTATTGGTAAGGCTTACAGTCAACAATAGGCTCTTAATAGTTAACTTTGGGGGGAGTGAAAAGTTATACACAAATTTTCGACTGTGCGGAGGGCCGTGGTGGGGCGGGGGGGGCGGGTCAGTGTCCCTAACTCCCACATTGTTCAAGGATCAAATGTATATCCAATGGTGTTCAGGTTGAGCACCCCAAATCCAAAAATTGAAAATATTCTGAGTGTCAACAATTCTCAAAGGAAATGTTCACTGGAGCATTTCGTATTTTGGATTTTTGGATTTGAGATGCTCAACTGGTAAATATAATGCAAACATTTCAGATAAAGGGATACTCAACTTGCACATGTAACTGTACACACAGAATCATGCTATAGTTTTGCAACTTGCTTTTAATATCTTAATTTCTGAAAAGGTAGCTTGTTTTAGGTTATCTCAAGTAGAACTGGGTGCCAAAGAAACTATCTGTAATTAAGAGCTCACTATTCCAGAAACTTCTACCAATCATTTGCCAAGGTGCTCTCACCATAACACTCAACATTCTAGCCTTCTGGGTAATGTCTGCTCATCCAATGTGTGCTACAATAAACAGCAGTGTTCCTGGCCGGGTGCAGTGGCTCATACCTGTAACCCCAGCACTTTGAGAAGCCGAGGCAGGCGGATCACCTGAGGTCAGTAGTTCGAGATCAGTCTGGCCAACATGGTGAAACCCTGTCTCTATAAAAATACAAAAATTAGCCGGGCATGATGGCAGGTGCCTGTAATCCCAGTTGCTTGGGAGGCTGTGGCAGAAGAATCACTTGAACCTGGGAGGGGGAGGCTGCAGTGAGCCGAGAATATGCCATTGCACTCCAGCCTCGGCAAGAGAGCAAGACTTCATCTCGAAAAAAAAAAAGCAGTGTTCCATAGTCTACAGTATTCATGAAGTACCACTAGGCAAAGAATTGTGAGGTGGAGTGGGAAAAACTAGAAGCAGAAGTGCAGAGACAGGTGCTTTGTCTTGGATATGCCGTTTTATATATATAATCTTGACAGACCAGTGACCTGGATCCTTTAATGGACTGAACTACCATGGGACATGACTCGCCTGACTCTCCACAGAGGCTCATTCTGAACACACTTTGCTAAGTAAAAAGGAAAAAAATAAAATCAAAACAATACAAATACCAGCTGTTAAGGATTTAGTGCTGGGAAAAAAAAGAAGTTTTTTTGTGTTTTTTTTTAAAGCATGTTAGAATAAAACAGGTTAAATGAACAAAGGAAAGTAGCTGAAAATTTCAAGAGGGGAGAGAGGAAGTATAATAAGGGCCTCAATAACACCAATCTATCCCATTTTTCCTTTTATCCCTGATGCTTTGTTCCACCTCTAGTGGATGAGTTTTCAATTAGTAAGAGAGAAATGCTAACACAAGTTGCAAGTAAATATACTGCTCCTTCCATTCTAAATATCCCAAGTACTAACACTAAAATAATTACTCGGGAACTCCAATGGTAAAGAAAACCTCTATGGCTATGTTTCTCAAGTCCTAAGAATCTTAGTTACTTGAGGCCATGGTCTCTGGATTTCAGGAATTGTCTAGGATCAACAGATGCTGGAGAGGATGTGGAGACATAGGAACACTTTTACACTGTTGGTGGGAGTGTGAATTGGTTCAACCATTGTAGAAGACAGTGTGGCAACTCCTCAAGGACCTAGAAACAGAAATTCCATTTGACCCAGCAATCTCATTACTGGGTATATAGCCAAAGGATTATAAATCGTTATATTATAAAGACACATGCACACATATGTTCACTGCGGCACCATTTACAACAGCAAAGACCTGGAACCAACCCAAATGCCCATCGATGACAGACTGGACAAGAAAAATGTGGCACATATACACCATGGAATACTATGCAGACATAAAAAACAATGAGTTCATGTCCTTTGGAGGGACATGGATGAATCTGGAAATCATCATTCTCAGCAAACTGACACAAGAACCGAAAATCAAACACCGCATGTTCTCACTCACAGGCAGGTGTTGAGCAATGAGAACACATGGACACAGGGAGGGGAGCATCATACACTGGGGTCGGTTGGGGGGACTAGGGAAGGGACAGCATGGGGTGGGGAGGTTGGGGAGGGATAACGTGGGGAGAAATGCCAGATATAGGTGATGGGGGGATGTAGGCACCAAACCACCTTGCCATGTATGTACCTATGCAACAATCTGCATGATCTGCACATGTACCCCAGAACCTAAAGTACAATTTTAAAAAAATTGTCTAGGATAATTTAATAAGCATATTCCAGATAATGTGGATGACAATCATTATAACCCAGTACTACTGTATGATTTCAGTGCTCCCATCTGCATTTATAACTACTACATAATTTTATAACTAAGTCCTAATTTTATTGCATTAAGCAGGCAGATTTAATACATAAATGTTAGGTTTTGCCATGTGAAGGTCAAATTTTCTGTACAAATAGAGGTTCTACAGTCATTTAATAGAAAAAGTGGTAAATCACCATGAGGCAACATTAGTAGAGGCATTCCAAACTCTCACCAGTGCCATATACATATTGTGAGGAGCATCATTTTCACATTATCCCTAGCATTACATGATGTAGATTTAAATTTTACTGAATGTGTAATTTCATTTAGTTTTATAATTTATAAATGTATTTTTTGTTTGTTTTTCTGAGACAGAGTCTCACTCTGTTGTCGAGTCTGGAATGCATTGGCACGGTCTTGGCTCACTGCAACCTCTGCCTCCCAGGTTCAAGTGATTGTCTTGCCTCAGCCTCCCAAGTAGCTGGGATTACAGGCACCCACCACCAAGCCCAGCTAATTTTGTATTTTCAGTAGAGATGGGGTTTCACCATGTTGGCCAGGCTGAGTCCCAAAGCCCTGACCTCAGGTGAGCCACCTGCCTTAGCTTCCCAAAGTGCTGAGATTACAGGCGTGAGCCACCATGCACCAGGCCCATATATTGTTGTATAGTCAAATAAGAGCTTCAGGCCAGGCGTGGTGGCTCGTGCCTATAATCCCAGCACTTTGTGAGGCCAAAGTGGAAGGATCGCTTGAGGTCAGGAGTCAGAGAACAGCCCAGGCAACATAGTGAAATCCCGCCTCTACAAAAATTTTAAATATTAGCCTGGTGGGCCGGGTGCAGTGGCTCACACATGTCATCCCAACACTTTGGGAGGCTGAGGTGGGTGGATAACCTGAGGTCAGGCGTTCGAGACCAGCCTAGCCAACATGGTGAAACCCCATGTCTACTAAAAATACAAAAATTAGCCGGGTGTGGTGACCCACACCTGTAATCCCAGCTACTTAGGAGGCTGTGGCAGGAGAATTGCTTGAACCTGGGAGGCTGAGGCTGCAGTGAACCGAGATAGCACCACTGCACTTCAGTCTGGGTGACAGAGCAAGACTCTGTCTCAAAAAAAAAAAAAAAGAAAGAAAGAAAAGGAAATTAGCCAGATGTGGTGGTAGATGCCTGTAGTCCCAACTACTAGGGTGGCTGAGGTGGGAGGACTGCTTGAACCTGGGAGGTGGAGGCTGCAGTGAGCTGTAGTTGTGCCACTGCACTTCCCTCCTGGGCAACAGTACAAGACCCTGTTTCAAAAATAAATAAATGAGCTTCATAACTATTATGTTGATATATATTTGAATAACATAATGATTTGGGTAAACAAAGGGTCTCATATTAGTCAAGTTTGAAAAAAACTTGCAAAACCTCTAATTAATACCTTCAGCTCCTGCTGGTTTTACGAATAAAAATATTCACTGAATATTTGAGGTGCTGGTATTGAATGCCTGACCTCAGGTGATCCGCCTGCCTCGGCTTCCCAAAGTGCTGGGATTACAGGCATGAGCCACCGTGTGCCCAGCCCATATATTGTTTTATAGTCAAATAAGAGTTTTAGGCCAGGCATGGTAGCTCATGCCTATAATCCCAGCACTTTGGGAGGCTGAGGTGGAAGGATCACTTGAAACCAGGAGTGTTGCAAGGACTGTGCTAGCTGCTGTAATTCATGATGTTTGCAACCACAATGCTAGACACTTTATAGTTACACATAATCAGTGGGTGATGATTCGCCAACACTTCTTCCTGCCTTTAGTATATTAACATTGTTTCCAACATGTGTTTGTAAATAACTACTTGGGAGGTAGTAGTCACAACTATTTTTCCTCCGATGCAGTATTTGACTTCCTTCTGACACGGGCTTCAAGTTAGGGCTGGAGTGGACAGAGCAATTTCACAACACAGAAAACAGGATAAAGGGTCCGTTACCTGAGTCTCTCAGTCGAGCAAGTTCCTGCCGACGTTTCTTTCGTTTCTCCTTCTTCAGGGCGGCCCTGTACTTTTTGTGGCTGCAAGATTAAAAAACACACACACAACAATCAGCGGCTACACTGCAGCGCTGCCCGAGCTTCCCGCTCCTCCGAGTCCAATGAAAGGAAATTGTTCGGGTGCTAAGGAGAGAAATATTGCTTCCTGTAATTACAGAACAGGCATCTATCATCGCCTCATCCTCCCACTCCCAGACGGTCTTCTCCATCCGCCACCTGATCCCCTCCTCGCTTGCCTGAGCCTACGATCGCCCGGTGACACTCCGG
>PVKP010028671.1:0-29835 GCA_004027715.1 Plecturocebus donacophilus | reverse complement strand
GGATGGAAAAGGACGGTACATACATAGAAAAAAGTAGAGGAAAAACTAAGGTAATTTCAGAAGATAATGAGGCTTGCTACCACTTACCAAGTGAGTACTTTTACATACTGGCATTTTGCTAAGGACTTTACACACAAATTAACTCATTTCATCCTTGCAAAAACCTTATGAGATAGTCATGCTATCCTTGTTTTCAGATGTGGAAAATAGGCAAAAAAAAAAGAGAGGTAACATGTGAAGGTATAAAGTCTAAACTCATATATGATTTCTCCAACATTCTTCTTTTTATTTTTAAAAGTTTTTGATAGAGATGGGACCTTGCTCTGTCACTCAAGGTGCAGTGCAGTGGTATCATTATTCCTCATGCAGTCTCGAATTCCTGGACTAATCCTGAGCAATCCTCCTGCCGCAGCATCACAAGTAGTTGGTGAGTTCTCCTCCTTTTTTCTTGCTTTTGAGATGAAGTCTCACTCTGTCGCCAAGACTGGAGTGCAATGGTGATATCTTGGCTCACTGCAACCTCTGCCTCCTGGGTTCAAGCGATTCTCCTGTCCCAGCCTCCAGAGTAGTTAAGATTACAGGCTTGTGACACAATGGCCAGCTAATTTTTGTATTTTTAGTAGAGATGGGGTTAGACCGTGTTAGTCAGGCTTGTGTCAAAAGCCTGGAGTCAGGATGCCGCCGCCTCAGCATTCAAAAGTGCTGGGATTACAGGTGTGAGCCACTGTGCCTGGCCCTCCTCCATTCTTTTTCTTTTCTTTTCTATTTTTTATTCCTTTCTGAGACAGAACCTGGCTTTGTCACCCAGGCTGGAGAGCAGTGGTCCGAGCTCAGCTCACTGCAATCTCTGCCTCCTGGGTTCAAGCAATTCTCATGCCTCAGCCTCCTGAGTAGCTGGGACTACAGATGTGAGCTACCATACCCAGCTAATTTTTGTATTTTTAGTAGAGATGGGGTTTTTCCATGTTGCCTGGGCTGGTCTCAAACTCCTGGCCTCAAGTGATCCACCTGCCTCAGCTTCCCAAAGTACAGGAATTACCGGCGTGAGCCACTACACCCAGGCCAATATTCTTAAAATCTATTATACTGTCTTCACAAAAGTGTGATGATTTGCATTTTTTTCTAAGAGTTCATTTACTTTTAACTTAAAGACTATGAAGAAACCGCAAGTAGAAGTATTTTTATTTTATACGGAAGCACATCCAAGCATCTTGCTAAGAATTCTAGTAGTTTAAGGCTTGGTAACACCAGGTAAATTTTATGAAGCTACCCTTTTCTCTCCAGATATGGCAAATTTTATTAAAAACAAAACAAACTTTGGCTGGGTGCTGTAATTCATGCTTATAATCCTAGCAGTTTGGAAGGCCAAGGGGGGCAGATTGCTTGAGGTTAGGAGTTTGAGACCAGCCTGGCCAATATGGTGAAACCCTGTTACTACTTAAAAAAATAAAAATAAATAAAAAATATTAATCCCAGCTAATTGGGAGACTGAGGCAGGAGAATCGCTTGAACCTAGGATGAGCCAAGATCTTGCCACTGGACTCCAGCCTGGGCAAGAGAGCTACGCTTTGTCTCGAAAAATGAAAAATAAATAAACTTTATACCCATGAGTTATTAATTTAATAGTAGAAAGTGGGAAATGGTCTCCAAAATGTTGTTGCAACAACAACAACAACAACAACAAAATGTTGTTGCAACATATTGTTAATATCTTTATCACAAATGCAGGGAGGAAATTTGAGGGAAAAATTTCCCCTCACCCATCCATACCTATACTTAACTTTCCAAGTTAAGGATCTGACTCTATAGTGTTTAGCTGAGCTTTATTTTTTTTCTTTGAACAAAGCAAATAAAGTTTTAACTAATGCTTTTTTCCTTCAGAAAACTTTGTGTTTTCTAAAACAAAACTTAACTGTGAGGTCATGTACCCAAATGGAATTTTAAAACAGGAAAACAAACCCACTCAGTCAAGTTCTGGTGACTGTTAGCAATATAGCAATTGAAAGAATAATTACAACATTGTCATTTGAGTGGCATCTGAAATAAATTACCTATAATAAAATTTTATTGGTCAGGCATAGTGGCTCATGTCTGTAATCCCAGGACTTTGGGAGCCCCAGGCAGTAGGACTGCTTAAGGCCAGGAGTTTGAGACAAGACTGGGCAACATAGGAAGATCCTGTCTCTACAAAATATTTAAAAAAGAAGTCGAGCATAATGGTGTGTGCCTGTAGTCCCAGCTACTTGGGAGGCTGAGGCAAGAGGGTCACTTGAGCCCAGGAGTTTGAGGCTACAGTGAACTATGATAGTGCCATTGAACTCCTGCCTGAGTGACAGCAGGAGACCCTATCTCTTCAAAACAAAACAAAACTGCCAGGTAGTGTGAGCCACACCTGTAATCCCAGCACTCTGAGAGGCCAAGGCAGGAACATCAGTTGACCCCCAGAGTTCAAGACCAGCCTGAGCAACATAGTGAGACCTGAGTAACAGAGTGAAACCATCTCTTTTTAAAAATAATTTTTTGGCCAGTTGAGGTGGCTCACGCCTATAATCCCAGCACTTTGGGAGGCCAAGGAGGGTGGATCACTTGAGGTTAGGAGTTTGGGACCAGCCTGGCCAACATGGTAAAACTAAAAATACTAAAACTACAAAAATACAAAAATTAGCTGGCTGTGGTGGTGTGCCTGTAATCCCAGCTACTCGAGAGGCTGAGGTGGGAGAATTGCTAGAACCTGTGAAGCACAGGATGCAGTGAGCCAAGATCACGCCACTGCACTTCTGCCTTGGTGACAGAGCAAAACCTCGTCTCAAAAAAAAAAAAAAGAAAAAAAAGTCCTTGTAAGTCAACATTTCCCTACTATTAGATATTCTAAATGTTTCTATTTTTTGTTATTATAATGCAAAGTTTCTGGTAGTTTAACATGAAAACCTTCTAGCATTAAAATCATTTTACCCCAATGAGCCGGAATAACTGAATTACAAGATGCATTACAGTGAAAATAACCCCAATGCGAGTTTGGAGTCAGAGTGTTCTGTGTGATCCCAGGCATATAATTTTGACTATTCTTCATGTGCATAACAAAGTAACATTCATGGTGATACAATGTGGTGAAGATTAAGTTACATAATATCAATCTTTGGTCCTGTGGGAAGCAGTCAGTAAATGTTACAGTATTTCTTCTCTCCTGCCTGTGAATATTGTTTGTTCAAGGTTTAGTTACTTAGAAGGTATCTTTTAAGTACATACTTTTTCAAGATTTGAGGGAGGGGAGAGAACATTAGAGTATAGTCTTTGCTACCACTCAACAGTTGTGTTCCTAAGGAAACTTACATTGTTACAAATCATATTATTGAAACAGTTGTTACAATGAGATGAAAAAAGTAGTTACTAGAGATTTTAGATGTACAACAACAATAACATTTCCTACTGGAATGTCAATATAGCAGACTCTTTTAAAATGACTGTTAAGTGAATAGCCAGAAAGCAAGGGAAAAGAAACAACACTGAGCAGATGCAAAATATGATTACCCGGACCAGCTCAAGGTAAGTGGCTTTTATTTATCTGTCATCATTAGCGTTACAGTCAGTGTGCCTAAAAAACACATTCCTATTACCTTTATCACCATTGTTATCTTAAAGAAAACGCAAAAACAAAAAACAAACAAACAAAAAACCCCCACAGAACTGCTCAAACATAGCGGCTGTGTTAGATGTGCACCACCTCTTTCCTATGCAAGAAGTTAGTTCTCAGTCTTTAGTATTTGCATAAATGCTAAGTGCAAATCATGTTCTCTGATTAACAAATTAAAAGATAACACATTTTAAGTTTTGGAAAACCCCTACTGTAGAAGAATGATAAAAGACATTCCAGGTAACACAAAAATGATTTAAAATACTAAAGAGTCTATATTTTCCAGTTTATAATACTGGAAACTGAATAATGAATGAAACAAAGCCAGGAGGAGATGATCACCAGAATATAATAAAGTAACCCAACATCTTCTTCTTCTTTTTAAAAAGACATAGTCTCGCTCTGTTGCCTAGGCTGGAGTACAGTGGTGTGATCTTGGCTCACTGCAACCTCTGCCTCCCAGGTTCAAGTGATTCTCCTGTGTCAGCCTCCCGGGTAGCAGGGACTATAGGTGCCTGCCACTAGGCCTGGCTAATTTTTGTATTTTAAGTAGAGTCAGGGTTTCGCTATGTAGGCCAAGCTGGTCTTAAACTCCTCAACTCATGTGATCTGCTCACTTTGGCCTCCCAAAGTGCTAGAATTATAGATGTGAGCCATTGCGCCTGACTTAACCATCTTTAACTCTTCAAAAGGTCTAAATCATAAAGGAAAATCTGGGGTTAAAAAGAATAAAGGAGGACCAGGTGAGATGGCTAACATCTATAATCCCAGCACTTTGGGAGGCCAAGGTGGAAGGACTCCTTGAACCCAGGAGTTGGAGAACAGCTTGGCCAACATGGTGAAATTCCGCCACTACAAAAGATACAAAAATTAGCCGGCCACAGTGGAGCATGCCTATGGTCCCAGCTACATGGGAGGCTGAGGTAGGAGGGTTATCTAAGACCAGGGAGGTCAAGACTGCAGTGAGCCATGATGATGCACTCCAGCTTGGGCAATAGAGTAAGACTGTCTCCAAATAATAATAATAATAATAATAATAATGATAAAAATAATTTAAAAAAATAATAAAAGAGGAGATATAACAAATGGAATATGGAAACCTAGACTGTATCCTGCTTAGGAGGAAAGCATATAAAATATATTCTTGGCCAGGCACGGTGGCTCACTCCTGTAATCCCAGGACTTTGGGAGGCCAAGGTGGGTGGATCACAAGGTTAGGAGTTTAAGACCAGCCTGGTCAAGATGGTGAAACCCCATCTCTACTAAAAATACAAAAATCAGTCAGCCATGGTGGCAAGTGCCTTTAATTCCAGCTAGTCGGGAGGCTGAGGCAGAGAATCACTTGAACCCAGGAGGCAGAGGTTACAGTGAGCTGAGATCGCACCACTGCACTCCAGCCTGGATGACAGTGTGACACTCTGCCTCAAAATAAATAAATAAATACACAAATAAAAAAAAAGGCACAAATGTTACTTAGAATGAGACAATAACAAAATCAGTCCACTGAAGGCAGAGCACGTAATGGATATTCATAGAAAATGAAACTAGAGGCTGAGTAGAAGTCAAATTATGACAGCACTTAAGAGGTGAGCACATTATCATTACCTTAATTTGTTCTTCACTGATACTAGGAGTGTTTTTCAAGAGATTCAGAAAAACTCCACCTGGTGTTCTTCTTCGACTACCATTCTACAAAAAGAAACAGAAAAGTTAATCTGTACATACTCTTCTCATAAATGGTCAAGGCATCTTTTAACAGAGACAAAAAAAAGGGGATTGAAGGAATGTAAGATCTGAAGTCCAGTCCTGATTCTGACTCTCATTTATAAAATGAAGGTCAGAGGTAATCTTCGGTCTCTTTTAACTCTAAAATTCCGTGACTTAAAAAATCTATATGGTAACAAAAAAAAGGCCACTTAGCTCAAATGACCTAAGAAATGACTGGATTTTCTGTTTTTATCTGCCACCTGGCTAATTCAGTGAATACTTTTTTTTTTTTTTAAAAAGATGGAGTCTCGCTCTGTCGCCCAGGCTGGAGTGCCGTGGTGCGATCTCAGCTCACTGCAACCTCTGTCTCTGGGTTCAAGTAATTCTTCTGCCTCAGCCTCCCAGCAGCTAGGATTACAGGTGTGTGTCACCAAGCTTGGCTAATTTTTTTGTATTTTTAGTAGAGATGGGGTTTCACTATGTTGGCCAGGCTGGTCTCAAAATCCTGACCTCAGCCTCCCGGCATTTGTTTGTTTGTTTGTTTGTTTTGAAATGGAGTTTCACTTCTTCGCCCAGGCTGGAGTGAAGTGGCACAATCCGGGCTCACTGCAACCTCTGCCCGCCGGGTTCAAGCAATTCTTCCTTAGCCTCCCGAGTACCTGGGATTATGTGCACTCACCACAACACCCTGTAATCCCAGCTACCTGGGATGAGGCACGAGAATCAACTGAACCCGGGAGGCGGAGGCTGCAGTGAGCTGACATCGAGCCATTTTTATGCTGCGTCTCTATTTTTAGTAGAGGTGGGGTTTCGCCATGGTGGCCAGCCTGGTCTCAAACTCCTGACCTCAGGTTATCTGCCCACCTCAGCCTCCCAAAGGGCTAGGATTACAGGTGTGAGCCACCGAGCCTGGCATGAATATTCTATTAGATGTTAAAATACATCATAAAGTCTCAATAATTAAAACAGTGTGGTATCAAAATAAAACTAGAATGATCAGTGAAGCAAAATGGAAAACCCAGGAGAAAAAAAAAGGCCAAATATATATGGGTATTTAGTTTATGATATAGATACTATTTGAAATTGGAGAAGATAAATGTATTATTCAAGAATTGGTGTTTGAGGCCAGGTGAGGTGGCTCAGGCCTATAATCCCAGCACTTTGGAGGCCGAGGCAGATGGATCACCTGAGGTCACGAGTTCGAGCCCAGCCTGGTCAACATGGTGAAACACTGTCTCTATCAAAAATACAAAAATCAGCCAGGTGTGGTAGCACATGGCCGTAATCTCAGCTACTCTGGAGGCTAAGGCAGGAGAATTGCTTGAACCGGAACCCGGGAGGCAGAGGTTGCAGTGAGCTGATATTGCACCACTGCACTCCAGCCTAGGTGACAAGAGCAAACCTCCATTACACACACACACACACACACACACACACACACACACACACACACGGAATTGGTGGTTGAGCCACTGGGTAGCCACCACGGAAAATATTAAGTTGGATTTATACCTCATGTCTTATACCAAGATATATTCCAAAGGGATCAAAGATTTAAATATATATAATAAATCAGATATGCGTGCGCACACGCGCACACACACACACACAGTGGCTTCTCACTAGTCATGGTAGTTATGTTTTATAAAGTTGCGATGAATATTAAAACATTCCATCTGGAAAATACAGGGTTATGTTCCTAAAAGCTTCTAATAAACATTTTTGTCAACAGATCAGTATATAACCTTGTATGTATCTTGGTTTAAAGACACCTTATGGTTGATTCATTAACAGCCAACAGCCTGTAACTCATGCCTAAATGAAGCTTATCTAACACATATTTTCTCTCTAAGGCACGTCACAGTCTTCTTGCTCTTAGAAACACTAGTCGGCACTACAGCACTACCCTTGGAGGGGCCATTTTAAACAGTAAAATCCTCGGGGAGCAAAAAAAACACAAAATGTGAAAAGATGGCACTAAACAGACCTTGAAAAGGACACCTGTTTATAGTAAGGAAGCTGAAACAAGGCAGAGTGTTGTCTTGTTTGACCTCAGCTAAGCATGTGCATGTCGGACAACTCACTGCAGAAAAAAGTAGCAAACATCCAGTTATAAGAAAAAATAGGGCTGGGCGCGGTGGCTCACGCCTGTAATCCCAGCACTTTGGGAGGCTGAGGGGGGCAGACCACCCAAGGTTAGGAGTTTGAGACCACCCTGACCAACATGTAGAAACCCAGTCTCTACTAAAAATACAAAATTAGCAGGGCATGGTGGCACATGCTTGTAATCCCAGCTACTTGAGAGGCTGAGGCAGGAGAATTATTAGAGCTTGGGGCTGGGTGTGGTGGCTCACGCCTGTAATCCAAGCACTTTGGAGGCCAAGGCGGGCATATCACCTGATATCAGGAGTTCAAGACCAGCCTGACCAACATGGTGAAACACCATCTTAATAATAATAATAATAATAATAATAATAATAATAATAATAATAATAAAAAAAAGAACCTGGGAAGTGGAGGTTGTGGTGAGCCAAGATCGCACCATTACTCTCCAGCCTGGGCAATAAGAGTGAAATTTTGTTTCAAAAAAAAGAAAAAGAAAAAGAAAAAAATAGGTAGGGTACAGTGGCTCACACCTGTAATCTGAGAGGCATATGGATTGCTTGAGCACCCAGGAGTTTGAGACCAGCCTGGACAACATGGTGAAACCCTGTTTCTACAGAAAATACAAAAATTAGCTGGGCATGGTGGCTCCAGCCTATAGTCCCAGCTACTTGGGAGGCTGAGGTGGGAGGACTGCTTGAGCTGGGGAGGTCAGGGCTGCAATGACCTGTGATTGTGTCATTGTATTCCAACCGGGATGACAGAGACCCTGTATCAAAAAGAAAAAAAAAAAGAAAGAAAAAACCACCCATAATCCCATTACCCATAGTTAATTACTGTAACATTTTCACATACATAATCTTTTTACTTTTTTTTGACAGAGTCTCACTCTGTCACCCAGGCTGAAGTGCAGTGGTGTGATCATGCCTCCCTGCAGCTCGACTTCCTGGGCTCAAGGGATCCTCCCACCTTCTCAGCCTTCCAAGTAGCTGGGACTACAAGCATGTGCCACAACATCCAGCTAATTTTTGTATTTTTTTTGGTAGAGATTAGGTTTCACCACGTAACCCAGGCTGGTCTCAGGATTATAGGTGTGAACCAACACACCTAGCCATCTTTTTACTTTTTTATATGCCACATATATTTGTAACCCCAACCCCAAATGGGATTCTGATATGTAAATTGGTTTGTATTTTGTTTATTTTTGAGATGGAGTTT
The DNA here is from genome assembly GCA_004027715.1 of Plecturocebus donacophilus. Taxonomy (NCBI): domain Eukaryota; kingdom Metazoa; phylum Chordata; class Mammalia; order Primates; family Pitheciidae; genus Plecturocebus; species Plecturocebus donacophilus. The sequence goes on along the minus strand of PVKP010028671.1, from coordinate 21,176 downwards.
CATTCTTGTTCCCCAGGCTGGAGTGCAGGGGTGCAATCTACGCTCACTGCAACCTCTACCTCCCTGGTTCAAGCGATTCTCCGGCCTCAGCCTCCCGAGCAGCTGGGATTACAGGCACACACCACCACACCTGGCTAATTTTTGTATTTTTAGTAGAGATGAGGTTTTACCATGTTGGCCAGGCTGGTCTCAAACTCCTGACCTCAGGTGATATGCCTGACTCAGCCTCCCAAAGTGATGAGGCGTGAACCACTGGGCCTGGTTTGTAATCTGTGTCTTTTCATTAAACAATCCATTATATATATCCTTCCATCTTCATGCTAATAGACTTTTGAGACTTTGGAGCTAATGTGAATTTTTGGATATTGCTCTTTAAATTGGCTAAAAACCTTGGAGTCATCCTTGACTCTTCCTTTTCTTACATCCTCCATCTAATTCACTAGGAAATTCTGTTAGCTCTATCTTCCACATACACCCAGAATCTGACCACTTTTCCTTCACCTCATTGCTACCATGCTGGTCAGACCCACCTGGAATGGCTTTTCCTGCTTCTACTCTTACCCCCAATTCAGCCTATTCTCAAAACAGCAGCCGAAATGAAATGTATTTCTCATCTGTTCAAAACCCTCTAGGGTCCATTTCATTTAAAGTAGAAGAAAAATTCCTTTAGGTGGCAAACAGGTTCCTACTAGACCTGGCCTAATTACTTCTCTGACTTTACATCCTATTCAACTCTCTCATGCACTCTGCTCCTGCCACATTGGCCCCTTGTTCAGACAGGAGCTAGGCAGAGATCAGGGTGGAGGGAGCAGTCTTGCCAAGTACAGGGTAAAAGCTTGTCTTTAAAATTTTGTTCATTATGGATTTTTGGCATTAATTTTGATTTTTGAAGCTGGTACATTCAAATAATATTCATTTTGATTATTGAGTTTTTAAGGCAATCTCAAATTCTGCACCTATAGCAAGTAAATTACTCACTTCACCCTAGTTCTGGCCTTGCCGGGCATCCCTCACTTCTACGATGGCTGTTACTTCTACTTGGTCTATTCTTCCTGCATTATTCATTGCTTTACCTCAAGTCTTTGTTCAAATGGCACCTTCTTAACAGTCTATCCAGACCATATTAGTTTAATTGCAACATCCTCCTCTCTACTACTCCCTATAGCTCCATATGATTTTTTTCTTTTCCCATAGGATGTATCACTGTTTTTTTTTTTTTTTTTTTGAGACAGGGTCTCGCTCTGTTACCCAAGCTGGAGTGCAGTGGCATGATTTCAGCTCACTGCAGCCTTGACCTCTCAAGTTCAAGTGATGCTCCCACCTCAGCCTACTGAGTAGTTGGGACTAAATGCATGCACCACCAAGCCCGGCCTTTTTTTTTTTTTTTTTTTTTTGGTAGAAACAGGATTTCACCATGTTATTCAGGCTGGTCTCAAACTCCTGGGCTCAAGCAATCTACCCACCTGGGCCTCCCAAAGTGCTGGGATTACAGGTGCGCCTGGTCAATGTATCACTTTTTAACACACTTGAAGTTATATTTATTGTTTATAGACTGTCTTCCTCTCCCCCAAGCACAACATAAGCTCCCCACTTTAGAACAGTGCCTGGCATAGAGAAAGCACTCAGTAACTATTCAGGGAAAGAACTCTTCCAAAGAAAGCAAATTTGGGGGCTGGACGTAGTACCTCACACCTGTAATCCCAGCACTTTGGGAGGCCAAGGTGGGCAGATTGCTTGAGCTCACAAGTTCAAAACCAGCCTGGGCAACATGGTGAAACCCTGTCTCTACTAAAAACACAAAAAATTAGCTAAGTATGATGGCATGCACCTCCAGTCCCACCTACTCAGAAGGCTGAGGTGGGGGATGGCTTGAGCCCAGAAGGTGGAGGTTACAGTAAGCTGAGATTGTGCCACTGCACTCCAGCCTGGGCAACAGAGCCTGACTGTCTCAAAAAACAAAATAAAGTAAGAAAGTTAATTTGAACCTGCACCTTCCCAATATTTAGTAAATCTGCATTAGCTCACTGAATAAAGATTTATTACAGTACTAAAATACTGATGAAATCTCTAATTTTGTGGTCAACTAGATGAAAATCAAAGTACTTTAACAATGACACAAACAGGATAGCAGTGCATTCATGATGATTATTTGTTTTGTTGCTAACCTCTTTTGACTTCTGTAATTTATGCTCACAGGCTATTTCCTCAGCCAATGCTATCAATCCTAACTGGGTTTTTTTCTCCCCATGTCTAAAGCACAATATTGATCGACTCCCTTGTGATGTTATACTATTCAGACTTATCAGTAACAAAAAACAAGGAAGTCATTCAAACCTTCATCCTCACCCTGTGGTGAAAGCTGAATTAAATGAGATGTGCCAAACCCTTCTAAAACTGCCAGTGCTCATGATCTGGCCTAACCAGAGGAGTTCTTTCTGCCATTCTGAACCTGTAAAGTGTTTCTCAAACTTTTCTCCCATTATTGCTCTCTCACCCCAGGACCCTTTTAAACCAAAAATAACACTTCTGCTTACCACTGCTAAGTGGTGGACACTGTGGTCAGTACTTTATGTGCATTATCTCCTCTAATCCTTACAACATAGGACTAATCCCCATTTTACAGCTGAGGTGACTGAGGTTCCAAGGAGTCAAACAACTTAGTCAAATTTCAACTAATATGTTGTAAATCTAGAAGTAAAAAAGGGTACCCAAACTCTAAAACCCATATTCTCAAGATCTGAGCTCCTAGACTCCTCTGGACACTGCTGTCTTAAAATTTCAACCCCTTGGCCAGGCACAGTGGCTCATGCCTGTAATCCCAGCATTTTGGGGGGCCAAGGTGGGTGCATCACCTGGCCTGAGGTCAGAAGTTTGAGACCAGCTTGGCCAACATGGCAAAACCCCGTCTCTACTAAAAATACAAATATATAAATATTAGCTGGTCGTGGTGACACGTCTGTGATCCCAGCTACTCAGGAGACTGAGGCAGGAGAACTGCTTGAACCTGGGAGGCAGAGGTTGCAGTGATCTGAGATTACGCCACTGCACTCCAGCCTGGGCAACAGTGAGACTCCTTAAAAAAAAAAAAAAATTTCAACCCCTACCTTTAATGAATCATGTAAGAAATGTTTTGGTGACTATACAGTTAACAGGCTACAATTTATCTGTTTTCTGTAAGGAAGTATTAAACGCAAAAATGACTGTACTGATTTTTTTTTTTGAGATGTAGTTTCATTCTTGTTGCCCAGGCTGGAGTGCAATGGTGTTACCTTGGCTCATTGCAACCTCCACCTCCCGGGTTCAAATGATTCTCCAGCCTCAGCCTCACGAGGAGCTGGGATTACAGGTATGCGCCACCATGCCTGGCTAATTTTTTATTTTTAGTAGAGACAGGGTTTCTCCATGTTGGTCAGGCTGGTCTCGAACTCCCAAACTCAGGTGATCCGCCCATTATGGCATCCCAAAGTGCTGGGATTATAGTTGTGAGCCACCGCACCTGGCCACTAATTTTTTTTTAACCCAGTCATCATTATTGATAATGGTTTAAAAACTTCAAACTTGCTATAATAATGCATAATAAATCAGAGATCCAACAAGGGCCAAGTTAAATTTGCAATAAAAAAAAATAAATAAATAAAACACACAGGATAAACAATAGAAAAAGAAAAACAGTTGTTAAGCAGTCTTACCATTATAAAGAGACCACCATTTTGTTCAACTTCAGCAGTTTCCATTAGAAGTTCAATTGCCTTTTTGTTCCCAATAATCCTAACTACCCGAGCTATCAGATCTTTCTTTGGTTCCTGTAACCTGATAAGAAACAAATAAGTAAAGTTAACCTCTTTGTATGTTGTACAAAGTTGAAGAAATCTACCTCATTCTCCAGCTTAACCCCCAGCTATAATAAAAATCTGATTCTAGTAACACTTGCTTTTCTAAAGCTTTAATATTTAATCTTGGAAATCACTGACATGTAAATATTCCTAATCTTGGGTCACACAAGGAGATGGTAACCTCAAGTTTCCATCTAAACTCTCATATTTGGCTTATTTGCCTTATCAGATTATAACAGATTTCAAAATAAATGTGCACATGCAGCACAATGAATGCAGGCCTAAATGCAAAAGAAGGAAAAACCAGTCCACTAGTATCAAAGTTATATGCTTTCAATTATTATGCCTAAAAGCTAGCTCTCTTAACTCCAGAGATGTCTGGAGTTTTAAAATGGGATAGGACCTTTCCCTCAGACTCCCTCCCTCAGGGCAAAAAAATAGAAATAGCTAATATTTACTGATGGCTTGTTATGATTACAGTAAGCATAATCCTAAGAACCTTACATGTACTACAGCAGTTGATTCTCTGAAGTATGTTACAAAATAGGTACTATCGTTTTCATTTTGTCATTGAGAGGTTAGAAACATAGGTAGCCTAAGTAATTCTTCCAGTGTTAAAGTTCACACTTTCAAGAGATTGAGAATTCAGACCTGGCACCCTTTGTTCCTCCTCAAGAGGAGGCAGTGTCTTTTTGTGGAAAGAACAATAGACTTAGAACACAAGGATCAGGGTTTAGCTCCAGGTCTAACATTAATCTGTAAAATGAAAGTTTTAGTTCACAAAATCTCTAAGTTCCTTTCCAGCACTCAAATTCCAAACTTCCCCAGTATTTTAAAAATCAAGTACTGGTATTCAGATAGGCTTGCCTGGAAAGTAAATACTTGTTTTCCTACCAGCTACATTACTCTTAAACCATATCTGTTTTCAGATTTGTGACACTGTTCCTTAGTGATTTCGAGCTAATGAAAATGTTAATTCAAAATCTGAACTTTTGATATGTTCAGAGTAAAAATACATGAATTGTAAATTTACCATACACCAAGCAATTCTACTTCTGGGTATTCACCCAAAAGAAATGAAAATATAGGCAGGCATGGTGGCTCGTGCGTGTATTCCCAGCATTTTGGGAGGCTAAGGCAGGTGGATCACCTGGGGTTAGGCGTTTGAGACCAGCCTGGTCAACATGGTGAAACCCCATCTCTACTAAAGATACAAAAAAAAAAAAAAAAAAAAAAAAAAAAAAAAAAAAAAAAAAAAAAAAAGACAACCCCCAAAAAAAACATTATCTGGGTGTTGTGGCGAATGCCTATAATCCCAGCTACTCAGAGGGCTGACACATGAGAATTGCTTGAACTCCAGAGGAGAGGCTGCAGTGAGCCAAGATCGCACCACTGCACTCCAGCCTGGGCAACAGAGCAAAACTGTTTCAAAAATAAAAACAGAAAAATTCTCAAAAAGAGTCAGGTGCAGTGGCTCACACCTATAATCCCCACAATCTGGGAAGTTGAGGGAGGAGGACTGCTTGAGCCCAGGAGTTCAGCTTCAGTGAACTATGTGCAACTGCACTCAGCTGAGTGACCAGAGGAAGATCATCTCTTAAATAAAGTTAAAAGAAAAAAAAAATCTGTGAGCAGTGCAGTAGCTCATGCATATAAACCCAGCACTTTGGGAGGCCAATGTGGGAGGATTGCTTGAGCCCAGGAGTTTGACACCAGCCTGGGCAACACAGTGAAACCCCTTCTAATTTTTTTTTTTTTATTAGCCAGGCATGATGGCCTGTGCCTGTAATCCCATCTACTCAGGAGGCTGAGGTGGAAGGATCCTTTCAGCCCAAGAGTTCCAGGCTGCAGTGAGGTGTGATTGCAGCACTGCACTCAAGCCTGGGCAACAGAGTGAGATCCTGTCTCAAAAAAATAAATTAATTAATTAATTAATAAAATAAATTACGCTGGCTCAGTGGCTCACACCTATAATCCCAACACTTTGAGAGGCCAAGGCAGGTGGATCCCTTGAGCTCTGGAGTTCAAAAGTAGCTTGGATAACATGGCAAGACCCTGTCTCTACTAAAGATATAAAGAATAGCTGGTCATGGTGGTATCTGCCTGTGGCTGCAGCTAATCAGGAGGCTGAGGTAGGGGAATCCCTGAGCCAGGAGGTTGCAGTGAGCAACTGCACTCTCAGCCTGGGTGACAGAACAAGACCCTGTCTCAACAACAACAACAACAACAACAAAAAAAAAAAAAAAAAAAAAAAAAAAAAAAAAAAAAAAAAAAAAAAGGGAACATATCATTAAAGTATTTGGCATCTATTTTATTTTATTTCCTATAAATAGACACCATCTGGTCAAGTACTTATTTGTAATTCAAATGCTCACCTGAATGAAATTTCATCAGCCACTTTCTCTTGAGAATCTTCCTCTGTGATCTCGTATCGACCTTTGTAGTTCATTTCTGGTCTGTTCCCTAGCCTGTCTTTGACAGGTCGTTTCCTTTTGAGATGACCTTGCCCGTTTTCCTCTTCCTTTGATCCCATTTTTTTGTCACCATGCATATATTCATCTAGTTCCTTGTTTAGTTCTTTTGTATGCTCTTGAGATTCCCTCCTAAGTTTCTTAGCAAGCAAATAATTGTAGGTTTCAGATTGTCTGCTTCTGTCAATAGTGCCCTCCATTCCCAAGATACCAAGTTCAGTGGCCACTGCATCTTGATTCTGTTCCTGCAGCACAGCACCCCATATGTTGTTAACCTTCTTTCCTCCAGCAACAGGTGGTTTTTGACTGCTCTGGCCAAACGGAAAAGGCTCTGGTTTGGGAGGAGGGTTAAAACATTTTTGTCGTTTGCGTTTCCAAAGACAGCCATCATCATCTGAATCAGAAAAACTCTCTTCACTTGAATCCACATTTTCAACAGCTCGATAATGTGACACTGGTGCGCACGCAGCTGCCGTGTTCTGGAAGGCCCTCATAGCACTGTCCCCACCTAGCACTTTCTGCAAGAAATACAATCAATTTCACAAAACACATGAACTCCATCTACCTAATTTTAAAAAATTTAGAGATTCAACTGTGCCATTCCAAAATGGAACTGATCTTCAAAGACAAGTCTGAGACCAATCAGTCCCTACTTTTCTAAGTTCCACATGGATTTTGCCAATTTAAAAGTCACAAATTCTTATCTTTACAACTAATGCAGCACTTAATTCTAAGATCTCCTTCTACAATACTACCAAAGCTCATCACCATGAAAAGATTTCAAACTTTTCAGTTATTGTCAGATGTTTAAAAATGACATATATAATAATTACTTTTTTTTTTTTGAGACAAAGTTTTGTTCTGTGGCCCAGGCTGGAGTGCAATGGAACAATCATGGCTCACCGCAGCCTCAACCTCCCAGACTCAAGCAATCCTCCTACCTCAGTTTGCTGAGGGAATTACAGGCAACCGTCACCATACCAGCTAATCTATTTTGCATTTTTTGTAGAGATGGGGTCTTGCCAGGCTGGGCATGATACTTTTAAAACCCCAGAGTGTATGGCATTAAGTTTATTTACCAAGTCATGGGTCAATTTGTGTAAAACAGACTGAGATTCAAAAACAAAATATCTTAGTACTAATTTCCTAAGACATTTCTATGCAAAAGAAATCATCTTTGCTGGCCAGGCATGGTAGCTCATGCCTGTAACTCCAGCATTTTGAGAGCCCAAGGTGGGCAGATCACGAGGTCAGAAGATTGAGACCATCCTGGCCAACATGGTGAAACCCCGTCTCTACTAAAAACACAAAAATGAGCTGGGTGTGGTGGTGTGCGCCTGTAATCCCAGCTACTCAGAAAGCTGAGGCAGATAATTGCTTGAACCCAGGAGATGGAGGTTGCAGTGAGCTGAGACTGTGCCACTGCACTCCAGCCTGGTGACAGAGCAAGACTCTGTCTCAAAAAAAAAAAAGAAAAGAAAAAGAAATCATCTTTGCTTTTTGTATTATACACTAAACCAAGTATTTGCTAAATTCCTACTATGCTAGAAATAGATATTAAAATGATCTATCTTCCTATCTTCAAATAATAATCAGAGCTAACATTTATCAGGCATTACTGTGCACTGTAAGCTCCATAGAATCCTTGTAATAGGCCCAGCATGGTGGCTCACGCTTGTAATCCCAGCACTCTGGGAGGCCGAGGCGGGTGGATCACCTGAGTTGGAAACCAGACTGGCCAACATGGCTAAACCCCACCTCTACTAAAAATACAAAAATTAGCTGGGCTTGGTGGCAGCGCCAGTAGTCCCATCTATTCTGGAGGCTGAGGCAGGATAATCACTTGAACCTGGGAGGCAGAGACTGCAGTGAGCTGAGATTGTACCACTGCACTCCAGCCTGGGCAACAGAGTGAGGCTCTGTCTCAAAAAAAAAAAATTTCTTGCAATAACTCTGTGATCATGCCATTTCCACAGATGGAGACGAAAAGAGATGAGGCTAAACAAACCTGCTGTAGGTCACACACTGGTCGCACCAGGATTTGAACACAGGCAGCCTGGCACCAAAGCCCTCTCAGAGAGGGTGCTACTAAGGCAGTCAAGACAAATTCCCATTTAGAAAGCAGGGAAGCTGGGTCGGGCGCGGTGGCTCACGTCTGTAATCCCAGAACTTTCGGAGGCCGAGGCAGAAGAAGCACTTGAGGTCAGGAGTTCGAGACCGGCCTAGCCAACATGGTGAAACCTTGTGTCTACTAAAAATAGAAAAATTAGCCGGGCGTGGCGGTGGGCGCCTGTAATCCCAGCCACCCGAGAGGCCGAGGTTGCAGTGAGCCGAGATCACACCACTGCACTCCAGCCTGGGCGACAGAGGCTGACTCCGTCTCAAAAAAACAAACAACAAAAAATTAGCCGGGCGTGGTTGCACACGCCTGTAGTCCCAGCTACTTGGGAGGCTGAGGCTGGAGAATCGCTTGAACCCCGGAGGCGGAGGTTGCAGTGAGTCGAAATCGCATTACTGCACTCCAACACCAAGTGAGACTCCGTCTCAAACAAACAAGCAAACAAACAAAACCAGGGAAGCTAATGCAAAAACCTAGTGCTATGGTATCGCATGACAAGTTCGGCGGAAAGATGGAAGACCAGGTCTCTGAGTGAGCAATAAACTTCATTCCTGGGTCTCAGTCTCCCTTCGGTCCAGGTAGAAAATGAGCATCACAGGCTGTTTAGGGTCGATGTCCCCAGATGCTACATTTTTGGTAAAATCTACCCCTTTACGGTCACCTAGCGGGGCTAGAGAAGCCCTAAGTTTATAGGCGGAGGTGAGATGGCCCAGAGACCGCCGAGAGACCGCCTCCAGGAGGCGCGAAGGCTCCCGCGCCCCGCCTCGCAGGAGTAGCCGGGTCGGGGTCCGCACGCCCAGCCACTGCCTCCACCACCCCCCGGCCTCCCAAACCCGGGCTCCGTGAGCCCGCCCGGGGGACGCCTGCTTGTCCCTTCTACCGCCAACGTCCCGGCAGCCCCGCTCCTCGCTCCCACCCCTCACCCTCACCCTCACCGCCGCCCGCGCGCTCCCTGGGATCCAGGCTCGGCGTGCCCAGCCGCGACCACCCACCCTCCCTTCACACTCACTGGCACTTGCAGCGGCCTGTCGCTGGGTGCCACCGTCATGTCGGAATCCGAGTCGGAAAGCTGCCCATCTTCCATGTCGCCGGCCTCCAACGCCATCTTGCCGCGGCGGGTCAGGAGAGCACTTCCGGCGGGAAGGCCCGGCGGCGAGGTGGCTCGGTCGCCCCCGCGCGGAGGCCTGCCTGTACCAGCGGCCTGAGGCGTCGCCATTGCACCGGAGCTAACCCGGGAGAATGATTCCCTTGTGCCTACAACACTTTTCTTCCAAACTTTATTTTCGTGCAAACATAAATATGTTACGAGTCGTGGTCGTCTGGGATTCCTCCTTTGGCCGTACATCCCTCGCCTGTATGCTCTGGACAAGCCTCCCCGCTTCCATTCTTGCTCTTCCACAATCCACTCTACATATGGCTTCCAGGGAAGCTTTTCAAGCAGTATAGCCCGCCCTGTATCCACTCCCTATCCACAGACGCCGAACCTGCGGATGGGAAGGACCGACCGTGCACCGCCACTTAAAGGGGCTTGAGCATGGCGGATGTTGGTATCTGTTGGGGGGGGTAGGGGCGGGTCCTGACAACAAAGACCTGCGGATACGGAGGGACGATTGTACCTTAGCTCGAATCTTCCAAGGACACCCCTTCCCAAAACAAGGACTGAGTTCTCAGCCTGGCAAACAAGGTCCTGTGATCTGGGCATCTGGCCACTGGTCCTGGTGTGTCCCCCTGCCCAACCGCTGGCGCGCTGCTCCTGTGGTTCCTCAGGCACCCTTTATTCATTCCAAGCTAAAGGCCTCTGCATTTGCCGTTCACTCGGCCTGGAAGGCCCTTCTCTCAACCCACTCCATTCTTTTTTTTTTGAGACGGAGTTTCGCTCTTGTTGCCCAGGCTGGAGTGCAATGGCACGATCCTCGGCTCACTGCAACCTCTGCCTCCTGGGTTCAAGCGATTCTCCTGGCTCAGCCTCTCAGGTAGCTGGGACTACAGATGTGCACCATCACACCTGGCTAATCTTTGTATTTTTAGTAGAGACAGGGTTTCACCATGTTGACCAGGCTGGTCTTGAACTTCTGATCACTCAAATGATCCTGTTGCATCAGCCTCCCAGTTTTGGGATTACAGGTATGAGGCACTGTGCTCAGCCAGCCAGAATCAGTTTAGAAGGATGACCATACTTCTCTTGACTCGAAGAGAGGGAAGCGAACACTCCTTGATAACACTATGTATTGCTCCTAAACTTTAGTGCATCTCGAAATGTGTTTTCATTTCGTTGAAGTGAATGGAGAAGATGAGAAGGAAGAATGTGGTTTTGGGATATGTAGACAAAGAATCTTGTTGGCTGGTAGAAAGTGATGGGAATCAGTTCAAATGTCTGAGAATTAAAATTAGAAAAATTAGCACCATGGTCCTGCGGGTAGATGGAAGATAGCAGCAGGGTTGTTGATAGAGATTACCAATGTCAGACAGGCACTGCTACCCTTCAAGGGTGTTCTTCATTGGTTCATTTGTTCATACACTCATGTAAGTGAGCATAAGCCTGGAACAATGCTAGGAACTGGAGCAATGCAAGCATGAGTCAGAGATGATCCTTGCCCTAACAGGAAAAAACCGTAGCATTTACAAAAGGACACATCATTCATGTATGCCTAGTACTAACTGCAGTTTCTGGTAGGTGCTTGATACATGCAGAGTGTTTGTTCAAATCATTTGTACTATAAGGGTGGAAAAGATAAAGCTCAGGCCTGAATGCAGAGATCAAAGGGGCCAGGAGTGATGGCTCAAGCCTGTAATCTCAGCACTTTGGGAGGCTAAGGTGGATGGATTGCTTGAGCCAAGGAGGTCCAGACTAGCCTGGGCAACATGGGGAACCCCGTCTCCACAAAAACCCCACAAAAATTAGCTGGGTGTGGTGGCATGCCTGTAGTCCCAGCTATTTGGGAGGTTGAGGTGGATCACTAGAGCCCTGGGGGTTGAGGCTTCAGTGAGCCATAATCGTGCCACTGCACTCTAGCCTGGGTGACAGAGTGAGATCCTGTGCTTGCCCTCCAAACCCCCACCAAAAAAAAAAAGAAAAGAAAGGAAGGGTTTTACAGGTAGAACAGCAAGGGCACAGGCCCAGCGGGAGGAAAACACAGGCTTTTTGTAAAAACATAAAATGACTCTCTCTGGCTGCAGTGTGGAAGCCTACACTGCAAGGCAAGTAGTGACAAATAATATTTTGAAAAAGTGGGCCGGGCAGGGTGGCTCACGCCTGTAATCCCAGCACTTTGGGAGACAGAGGAGGGCAGAACATGAGGTCAGGAATTCAAGACCAGCATGGCCAACATGGTGAAACACCACCTCTACTAAAAATACCAAAATTAGCTAGATGTGGTGGTGTGCGCCTGTAATCCCAGCTACTGGGGAGGCTGCAGCAGGAGAATCGCTTGAACCCAAGAGGTGGAGGTTGCAGTGAGAGGAGATTGCACCATTGCACCACAGCCTGGATGACAGAGTGAGAGTCTGTCTCAAGAAAAAAGTAAGAGGCCGAGTGCGGTGGCTTACACCTGTAATCCCAGCATTTTGGGAGGCTGAGGCCGGTGGATCACCTCAAGTTAGGAGTTCAAGACCAGCCTGGCTAACATAGTGAAACGCCGTTTCTACTAAAAATACAAAAAATTAGCTGGGCGTGGTGGTGCACACCTGTAATCACAGCTATTTGGGAGGCTGAGGCAGAAGAATCGGTTGAACCCGGCAGGTGGAGGTTGCAGTGAAGGGAGATCTCGCCAGCCACTGCATTCCAGCTTGAGCAATGAGAGGGAAACTGTATAAAAAAAAACCCACAAAAAACAAAGAACATACCCAGGCAGGGTATTTATAAGGAAATGGAACAATCTAATATTTATCATTAATTAGAAAACTTTAATTTGTAATCTACCAAAACAGTGAAAACAAACACCCCTCCCCCCGCCTCCCCAATACAAACCCTCCCTTGGCTACTCCAGGGACCACAGGCGTCAGCATCGCCAAGGAGCTGGTTAGGAATGTCGGCTCTCCACACCCAGCCGACTTACTGAATCAGAATGTGCATTTATCACGACGACCCGGTCGTTACATGCATTTTACAGTTTCAGAACCCCTGCTCTCGCCCATTGTACTTCAGAGCCAATATTTTGCTGAAAAGAATTCCTGGCTGAAAACATGGCTCCCGGAGTCTTTCACCAGATGGCAGCAGCCCACTCCTCCCTGTGGCACTTCCATTGTTCCAGGCAGGGTTCACCCGCAGGCTCCTCCGGAAGACCGGGGCCGACGCGGGGGTGGGGGGAGGCGTGCCCCGTGGGAGGGGTCGGGTCTGCCCAATGGGTTCTCCCGGGCGCGGGGCGGGGCTCTATTTCAGCAGCTTTCCAGGCCTCAGGCGCACCCTGACTTCGGGGCTCAGTATGTGGCGCCTCCCCCGTGCGCTGTGTGTGCACGCCGCGAAGACCAGCAAGCTCCCTGGACCTTGGAGCAGGCCTGCCGCCTTCATGTCCACCCTCCTGATCAATGAGCCCCAGTATGCGTGGCTGAAAGAGCTGGGCCTCCGAGAGGAAAACGATGGCGTGTATAATGGAAGCTGGGGAGGCCGGGGAGAGGTACGCGGGCGCCCAAGAAATCTCTGCAGCCGCCGGGGTTCGCTAGGGGAGGCCGGGCGGGCACTGCCCTTCCCGACTCCCCGCTAGCGCTGGAGGCGGTTGTATTGGATGGGAGATTTTGAAGCGCCACCGTAAAAGTTTTCTCGTGTAGGGTGCCTTTATAACAAAAATTTAGATTTTAGGTCCTTGTGTATTATGCAGAATCGACGTCATTTTGGAGCTGTAGGGGGCTAAACTTCCCGCGCATATTTAAAACCTTATGGCAGAGGCCTGAGATCTGAAGTGAGAAATGTGGCATACTCAGCGGTGCAACTGATCTCAATTTAGAGTTTCACTCTGGCTCTTCAGCTGTGACATGCACCGCAGGTAACGTTCTTCAGTGTAGTTTTAAGTTATCTTCCTTCCTGAATTCCTTGGGAGTTCGCAAGCTCGAACTTGCTGAAATCCTGCCGTGTTTTCGTTGGGCTGTGAACTCCTTTGAGGACTGGTTTTCAGCATTTCTCCATTGCCCAGGGCTTAGCACCGCGCCTGACTCCCATTACTGCTCAAAAAAATGTTTTATAGAATACAACAGAAAGGTAAGGTTATTATCGCCCAGATTTTTATTTAAAAGAAAGATTTTTGTATGGGAAGAAGATATATAACAGTTAACAAACTTTGTTGGACTCTACATATTATATAACTAACCTGCCTGGGTGGAGCCAACACGTCTTTCTTTTGGTTATCAGTGGCCGTAGGAGATGCAGATGATTTTAATTGCTCCCCAAACCTCAGTGTTTCATCCTGATTTCCTTGTGGTATCTGATCATTAGGCTCTTGAAGGCCCTTTTAGCTGTGGCTTAATTTTCCCTTTCATTATTGACCTGAGACCTCTCCAGTTGGTATGGACCCAGGCTTTTCCCATGGTTTTTCCGCCTTGGTCATTTCATCTTAGAGCAGAGGGTTGGCAGAGTAAGGGAGAGAAGGAATAACTAAATCTAGTCAGTTTGGTCTGTTATTAATGGAAAAAGAGGCAAAATAACTGGTTACATTAAGGCTTTTGTTTATATACCTAATATTTAGGTGTCAAGGGAGAGTCTTGCAGAAAGGTAGTTTCCAATGTTTAGGTCAGAAATGAAAGACAACCTCTGTAGAGCGGTTTATATGTAACAGAAGTTAACCTAAGGTTTTTGAGTTTGGGTATTATATCATTTTATCCTTTTGTTTTTCCTTCGCTCTATTTGTTCTGTTCCCTTAGTTCTGAAGGGATTATGTTTGCTATACATGATCATCTTCCTTTTGTTTTAAGGTTATTACGACTTACTGTCCTGCTAACAATGAGCCTATAGCAAGAGTCCGCCAGGTAAGAGAGCGTGTGTGTGTATGTGTGTGTGTGTGTGTGTGTGTGTGTGTGTGGTGTTCAAATTACACACAAGGAGTTTGTGCAGGCTTTCTTTAGGGGCAGAAGCCAGTTAGGCAGGCCAAGAATAATACAAAAAGGCCGGGTGAGGTGGCTCACACCTGTAATTCTAGCACTTTGGGAGGCTGAGGCGGGTGGATCATGAGGTCAGGAGTTCAAGACCAGCCTGGCCAACATGGTGAAACCCTGTCTCTACTAAAAATACAAAAAAAAAAAAAAAAAAAAAAAAAAAAAAAAAAATTAACTGAGCATAGTGGCACGTGCCTGTAATCCCAGCTACTCAGGAGGCTGGAGCAGGAGAATTGCTTGAACTGGCACCCAGGAGGCAGAGGTTGTAGTGAGCCAAGATTGCGCCACTGCACTCCAGCCAGGGCTACAAAGCGAGATTCGTCTCCAAAAAATAAATAAATAAATAAATAAGAATAATACAAAATCACAAATGCAGAGAATAATGTGTTTATTTTTATTTATTTTTGAGACAGTCTCGCTCTGTCTTCCAGGCTGGAGTGCAGTGACATGATCTCGGCTCAATGCAACCTCTGGCTCCTGGGTTCAAGTGATTCTTCTGCCTCACCCTCCCAAGTAGTTGTGATTACTGGTGCCCACCACCCTGCCCAGCTAAGTTTTGTATTTTTAGTAGAGACGGGGTTTTACCATATTGGCCAGGTTGGTCTCAAACTCCTGACCTTGTGATCCGCCCACCTTTGCCTACCAAAGTGCTGGAATTACAGACATGAGCCACCGCGCCCAGCCCATTTTTGTATTTTTTAGTAGAGATGCGGTTTCACCATGTTGGCCAGGATGGTCTCCATCTCGACTTAATGATCTGCCCGCCTTGACCTCTCAGAGTGCTGGGATTACAGGTGTGAGCCACCGTACCCAGCTGTGTTTATTTTTCATTTGACATTTAGGACTGTCTGGGAGACACTGTCCACTCTTGGGTGGGGGGCGTGAAAAGGAAAGAACCATAGAAAAGGTGAACCATAGAAAGACTAGGCGGGGGGCCATTTAAGGCAGTGCTTCTGAAGTACGTGAGGATTTTGTTAGAATGAAGCTGATTTCTGAAGTATGGGTTGGAGCTCAAGGTTCTGCATTTCTAATATGCCTCATGTGTTGTTCCCAGATGAAGCGAACAGATTTTGCTTTGAAAAGCAAGATTTTAAAGCACAGTGGATTCCAACCTGTTTTATTGAGTTTTAGCTAGTTTTTGGAAGAGTAGACTGTGGGGATCATTCTCAGTGATAAATATTAGGGAACCCTAGAGATTTTCCAGTTCTTTCCTGAAAATATTTGTGTGTTCTAGAAGATCATCATCCCTTCTCTTTACTTCCCCCTCTCTGTCCCCCTAATTCTTAATTTAGGCCAGTGTGGCAGACTATGAAGACACTGTAAAGAAAGCAAGAGAAGCATGGAAAATCTGGGCAGATGTAAGTATGGCCTTTGTTTCTAGAACTCAGAAGACGTCACTTTGCCTATTGTAAGCAATGAGATACATAAACATCTTATAAGCAGGTCAGTGCCTCCTAGTTGAAACGTGAGCTCTTTGTGATATTGTACTAGGGCTCCTGCTATCTTGGAAGCACCTCTGCCGTATTTCTTTTTTCTTTTCTTTTCCTTTTTTTTTTTTTTTTTTTCACCTCTGCCATATTTCTAGGATAGTGCCTTTTCTGTACTTGTCATTCATTGAATGGATAAATTTAAATGAATTAAAACTTTGTGCTGGTATAGTATATACTTGAGCTGTGAATACTCTTTATTCTCCACTGGGATTACTTGAATTTATAATTAAATAGAATAGAAGATCTATGCTAGAAATATCTCTTTGCTCCTCCTCTCTTCCCCTGCCAGATTGAGCTGGGAATATCTCAGCAATAGGTCAGAATTCCTGGTTAAAAGAGCAATACAAGGCTGGACCCAGTGTAATGCGAGCATTTTAGGAGGCTGAGGTAGGTGGATCACCTGACTGAGGTCAGGAGTTCAAGACCAGCCTGGCCAACATGGTGAAACCCTGTCTCTAGTAAAAATACAAAAATTAGCTGGACATGGTGGCGTGTGTAATCCCAACCTACTCAGGAGGCTGAGGGAGGAGAATCACTTGAACTTAGGAGGTGGAGGTTGCAGTGAGCTGAGATAGCACCACTACACTCCATCCAGCCTGGGCGACATAGTGAGACTCTGTCTCAAAATAAAGAGTAGTGGCAGCATCCCTTTCTCAGGGCAAGGCTCGCATTTCTTGACTGTCTAATCAGGCTGTGAGGCAGAGTCAGCCTCCTTGGTCTCTGCGTCTCCACTGTTGGTTAAATGGGCAAATGTAGGAACTGTGACTGGTGCTGGGCTGGCCATACTGACTAGGTTGGGGCTAGGCTCCTGAGAAGGGGAGAGTAAAGGAGAACAGTAATAGCCTGATTTCCCTATCTTCCCACTACCCCCATCCTCTGTGTGCTTTGTCTTGTAAAAAGAAAACACTGGGGGTACCTGCCTCTTGGGATTATGGTGAGGGTTAAATGAGTTAATCATTTAAAGTGCTTACTGGACAGCCTGACACAGGGAAAGCCTCAATACATTTGAATTAAAACCTGTACTGCTGGGTATGGGACTGCTGAGGGACTGCCAAGCTGCAGTATTTTATCTGAGTCAATGATTGCAAGGGGAGTTGGGTGAGGACGGGGTGGGTTGCAGAGTAGCAGCCTACCCAAGAGAGCCCTGGGTTGGATGAAGCTTTTTTTTTTTTATCAGCCAAGAGACGTCTTTGTGTAAAGCATGGAGCACATCTTTCCTCTGCTTTAATTATGGATATAAGTAAGGCCTAGGGTTCCATAATGCACAATCAAAAGTATCCTTGGGCAGAAAAATACCACTTCCACAAGTAAACAGTGTACTAGGTAAAGTTCACCCTACCTGGATGGAGAATAGTGTCCAAAACAGTGTCCTTTATTGTATTAAAACTTACTTGTATTTATTTTTGATCATAAAAGTAATAAATATTCCTTAAAAAAAAGATTGATGCTGTAAATAAGATGATCAAATTTAGTCCCCTTAACCCAACCTCAGCAAAGCAGAATGGTTATTAGGTTTAGGTTTTGGTGCATTTCCTTCCAGTCTTTTATGTATTTATTTCATAGTTGTGATTATTATCCATACATATATACATGGTGTGTGTAAAATTTTGTGACCTGTGATGATTTCATTGCATACCATCCTAAAGTTACTGTATTTTTTTTCCCCCAGACAGGATCTGGCTCTGTCACCCAGGCTGGAGTGCAGTGGCTCAATCTCAGCTCACTGTAACCTCTGCCTTCTGGGCTCCTCCTATAGGGGATCCTCCTATCTTAGCCTCCCAAGAAGCTGGGATTACACACATGCACCACCACGCATGGCTAATTTTTTCTGTATTTTTTGCAGAGATGAGGTTTCACCATATTGCCCAGGGTGGTCTCGAACTCCTAACTAAGTTCAAAGGATCTGCCCTCTTCAGCCTTCCAAAGTGCTGGATTACTGACGGACATGAACCACTGTACCCAGCTGGATAATTTTTTAAATTGTTGTTTTCCTATACGTATATGCTTTTTTTTTTTGAGATGGAGTTTTCACTCCTTTTGCCCAGGCTGGATGCAATGACATGATCTCGGCTCACTGCAACCTCCACATCCCAGGCTCAAGTGATTCTCCTGCCTCAGCCTTTGGAGTACCTGGAATTAGAGGCATGTGCCACCACGATGGGCTGATTTTTTCTTTTTTGACATGGAGTCTCGCTTTGTCGCCCAGGCTGGAGTGCAGTGACATGATCTTGGCTCACTGCAACCTCTGCCTCCCAGGTTCAAGTGATTCACCTGCCTCAGTCTCCCAAGTAGCTGGGACTACAGGCGTGTATCACCAGGCCTGGCTAAGTTTTGTATTTTTAGTAGAGACAGGGTTTCACCATGCTGGCCAGACTGGTCTCAAACTGACCTCACGATCTGCCTGTTTCAGCCTCCCGAAGTGTTTGGATTACAGCATGAGCCACTGTGCCCAGCCTTCCTATCTATACATATATACTTAAAAAAAATTAATAGACTTTTATTTTTTAGAGCAGTTTTAAGTTTACAGAAAAACGAGAAGAAAGTACAGAATTCACATATACTCCCTCATTCTTCTCAAGTTTCCTTTTTTTTTTTTTAAGACAGAAAATCCTCCTACCTCAGTCTCCTTAGTAACTAGGACTATAGGCATGTACCTCCACACCTGGCTAAGTTTTGTATTTTTTTTGTAGAGATGAGGTTTTGTTACGTTGCCCAGGCTGGTCTTAAACCCCTGGGCTCAAGCGATTTGCCCACTTCAGCCCTCCAAAGTGCTGGGATTACAGGCATGAGCCACCAGACCCTATTATTAACATTTTGTATTAGTATGTTGTATTTTGTTACAACTGATGAGCCAAAGTTGATGTGTTGTTATTAACTAAAGTACACAATTTACATGAGGGTTCACTCTTTGCATATACTGTTTTGAATGCTAGTGCAAGTTAACATGTTGTCTTTTGACTAGAAGCGTCTATTATATGTGTTTATTTATCCAGGGTAGATACAAACACATTTGAAAAAAAAAAAAAGAGTTTGTGTGAATTCAGAGTCTTGTCTTTTCCTGAACTTTTTATTTATTTAATTAATTTATTTTTGTTTTATTTTATTTTTTATTTTTATAATTTTTTTTTTTTTTATAGAGACGGGCTTTCACCATATTGGCCAGGCTGGTCTCGAACTCTTGACCTCAGGTGATCCGCCTGCCTCGCTCGGCCTCCCGAAGTGCTGGGATTACAGGCGTGAGCCACTGTGCCTGACTTTTTTTTTTTTTAATAAATTTTTCTTTTCTTTTTTTTTTGAGAATCAATCTTATTCTGTTGTCCAGGCTGGTGTGCAGTGGCACGATCTTGGCTCACTGCAACCTACCCCGCTTGGGCTTAATTCTCCTGCCTCATCTGCTTGAGTAGCTGGGATGACAGGACTGCACTACCATGCCCGGCTAAATTTTTTTTTTGTATTTTTAGTAGAGACAGAGTTTCTCCACGTTGGCCAGGTTGGTCTTGAACTCCTGACCTCAGGTGATCTGCCTGCCTTTACTTCCCAAAGTGCTGGGATTACAGGCATGAGTCACCTTACTGATTAAAAATGAACTGATTTTTAAATTTGTCTTTGCCCTAGGGAGTGCCAGCTGACAATGGGATCTTTCTTAAATGTTGAGCTGTACTTTTTTTGTTGTTGCTATTTTCTTATTCAGGATCTCATTTGGCAGTCACCTCTTACCCCCCATGCCAGCCTCTGCACCTAATATCCTTTCTCATATTTCTGGTGATTTTTAGACCTCCCAATAAATAGAACGGGGGTGCTAAGTGGGAACAGGTTGCTTTCCTGAGTTAGCAGAGTCAGTTGGGGATCCTATCTGTTTGATTTTGAGTTAGGCAATTGAGTTCAAGGTTTAGTGAAGAGGCAGAGTTTTTCCTAACTGAGCTTTGGGGCTTCTGCCAATAGGGTAGGGACTTAGAGAGGCTCAATAGAAACTGACCAAAGCTTGACTCCCTTCTGGCCACAGGCTGTCCCATCTCCATCCTCCCTCACGGGAGGCTTCTCTGCTTGGCCCTCATCTGTCTGGCTGGCCTTGACTGTGTCAAAAAAAAATTTTTTTTTTTTTTTGAGTCAGAGTTTTGCTCTTGTTGCCCAGGCTGGAGTGCAATGGCATGATCTCGGCTCATAGCAACTTCCCCCTCCCCAGTTCAAGCGATTATCCTGCCTCAGCCTCTCAAGTAGCTGGGATTACAGGCACTTGCTACCAATTTTAAAAATATGTTTTTAGTAGAGACAGGGTTTCAACATGTTGGCCAGGCTGGTTTCAAACTCCTGACCTCAATCTATCCAGCTGCCTCAGTCTCCCAAAGTGCTAGGATTACAGGAGTGAACCACCGTGCCTGACCAATTCTAGAATTTTTCGGATGGAACATTTTTCTTTAAGGGAAATGGAAACAAAGTGACACATAGGGAAAGGTAGTTGATAGAAACTGATTCCTTTATCAGGAATGGACTTGCTGCTTTCTTCCATGAGCCAGTTTTGGCACAGAAAGCTGCCGATTTCCACCCCCTGTATCCTCATTTTCCTTCCCATCTCTGGTGAGAAAGAGCAGGAGTCTCTCTGTCCTTGAAGACAGGGAACTTTTTTTGTTTGTTTTTTTGTTTTTTGAGACAGTGTCTTACTCTGTTACCCAGGCTGGAGTGCAGTGGTACGATCTCAGCAAAATGCAATCTCTGCCTCTTGGGTTCAAGCGATTCTCCTGCCTCAGCCTTCCGAGTAGCTGAGGTTACAGACATCATGCCTAGCTAATTTTTGTATTTTTAGTAGAGACAGGGTCTCACCATGTTGGCCAACATGTTCTCGAATCCCTGACCTCAAACGACCACCTGCCTTGGCCTCCCAAAGTGCTGGGAATACAGGTGTAAGCCACTGCCCCTGGCCATAATTTTCCAAAACCATTTTCTCTTGCCTTTCAGCCTTTGCATATGCTCTGAACCCCTCTAACCCTGTGCTTTTCCTCTACCTTGCCTACCTCTTCACTTGGGAAACACCCATCATGCTTTAAGTCTTAGCCCTACTAAACTCTAAACTGTAAAAAACCTACTTCAGGGTGCTCCTCTTGTGAAATCTAGCTCTTTTCATGGCATTTACCACATTAGATTGTAATTACCTGTTTCTTGCCTTTATCATCCCCATGGACTATCA
>PVKP010028670.1:0-29865 GCA_004027715.1 Plecturocebus donacophilus | reverse complement strand
GGTGTTCTGGTTTCGGGTGTTTCCATCCTTTTTGCGCTGATTTCTTCCCATCTTTGTGTATTTATCCTCCTGTCGTCTCTGTAGTTGCTGACTTTCAGACTGGGCCTCTGAGTGGACGTCTAGTTTGTTGATGATGAAGTTGTTTCTGTTTCTTAGTTTTCCTTCTAACAGTCAGGCCTCTCTGCTGTAGGACTGCTGAAGTCCACTCCAGGCCCTGCTTCCTGGGGATCACCTACAGCAGCCTCTGCACTTTCACTGGGAGCTGCAATCCTGAGCTGCTCCTATGCGGCCATCTTGGATCCTCTCTGTAGAAAGCTATTTTCACCTGTCCTCCCTTGTCCCACATGTGGACAACTCAAGGGACCTGTCAATCTGATCAAATTCAATACTGGGTCGACACTGGAAACTTCTTTATTAAACAGCATTTTATAATTTAAAAAATATATTCACATCCATGATCAATCATTTAATTCTGCCAACACTCCTGTGAGGTAGTCAGAGCAGAAGTAGTTTGACCAATTTTCAGATGAAAAAAAATGAGTTTTAGAGCTAAAGGAAACTTTAATATAATTTATTTATTTATTTAATTTTTATTTATTTATTTTTGAGAGAGAGTCTCGCTCTGTCGCCCAATTTGGAGTGCAGTGGTGAGATCTCGGCTCACTGCAACCTCTGCCTCCCAGGATCAAGCAATTCTCCTGCCTCAGCCTCCTAAGTAGCTGGGATTACAGCACACGCCACCATGCCGGGCTAATTTTTGTATTTTTTAGTAGAGATGGGGCTTTACCATGTTGGCCAGACTGGTCTTGAACTCCTGATCTCAGGTGATCCACCTACCTTGGCCTCCCAAAGTGCTGGAATTACAGGCCTGAGCCACTGTGCCCAGCCAGAAATTTAATATAATTTAAAAGTCCAATTCCCTGATTTTCCATGGTGCATAAGGTAGTGCAGAAAATTTCATACTTGCTTTAAATAGAAATATTCCATTCCATCCCTCCTACCCAACAAACTCTTCTAAGGAAGTACCATATGTATCCAGATACAAAACATTTTATTCATATGAATTTGTTGGTATAAATTGAAATTTATTGTGAGTTCAATCAATGAAAATAATGAGACTAGCTTTGCAAACACAAGAACTAATTAGAAATTCAGGGTTAAGAATGACAATAGTTCTCTTATCCTCAGTATTGAGTCACTTCTCAACTTGTTTCAGTTTTACAATATTTGGAATACACTGGTTTACCAGATAGGATAGGGAGACTTCTAAGATGTTCCCTGCTTCAGTCCACTTTGCACTTCTATAGTAGAATACTATAGATTAAATAATTTATAATGGACAGAAATTTATTGGCTCACAGTTCTGGAGGCTGGGAAGTCCAAGATTGAGGAGCCAGTATTTGGCTAGGACCTTTCTGCTGCATCATCCCATTGTGGAAGCCAGAAGAGCAAGAAAGAGAAAACAGGGCTGAACTTGCTCTTTTTTAATAGCAGTAATCCCACCCATGAGAACAGACCCCTCACAGCCTAATCACCTCTCAAAGGCCCCACCTTTCAATACTGTTTCAATTGCATTGCAATTTCAACATGAGTTTTGGAGGGGACAAACTTTCAAACCAGTGCAGTCCCTAGCGATCCATGCTTCCTGGTATTCGTATCTTCATGTAATTTCCTCCTTTGAATATAGGTTGGACCTAGTGACTTGCTTCTAATGAATAGGATACAGGAAAGGCAATGAGCTGCCTTTTCCCTACTTATGAGATTAGATCACAAAAAGACTGTGACTTCCATCTTGCTAGAACTCACTTTTTCTGGCCCTTTTCACTTGCTGTCTCTGAAGAAGCACAGTGCCTGGCTGTGAGCTGCCCTATGGAGAGATCCATGTCAAGGAACTGAGAATGATCTCCAATCAACAGCCCTCGAGAAACTGAATTCTGCCAACTATGACATGAGTGAGCCCAGAAGCGGATCCTTCCCCAGTGGAGCCTTCAAATGACTATGGTCCCACTCAACACCTTCACTGCAGCGTGTGAGAGTTGCAAACTCTGTTAAGCTGCACCGAAGTTCCTGACCTACAGAAACTGTTAGAAAATAGATGTTATTTTAAGCCATTGAGTTTTGGAGTAATTTTTATGCAGCAGTTGATAACTAATATACCAGGCAAGTAGCTGCAAAAGGATGTGGATTTTGAACATCTCCCCTCACAATTTTTGGATTCTTTTGAATTTGACAAAGCAGTCAGGGGAATTAGTACATTATCCTTATAAAGTCGATTACCCCAAAAACAGAAAGTAATGAATATAAGATCTCCAATGTGGCAGCCTGTGTAATAAAATACCTTTGATTACACTTCTCTCTCTCTCTGTCTTTTTTTTATGGTGTAAACAGACTTTCTAGAAGTGAGTTTTATGTAAAATTTTTGTGAAAATCTTGGAAGATGACACATGTAGCTCAAAGAGCCCAGGTCTTAAAATTAGACTGACTTGTGGAACCTTGGTTTTCTCATCATAAAATTGGAATCATGACACCTCATGGATTCTAAATGGCAAAGGCACTCGGTTCAATGCCTGGTCAATTGATACCTTTTAGCTTTTCTTATTGCAGGTGATAAAGTTGAGGCCCAGAGAGGTGGAGTGGCTTGATGTGCCCAGAAAGAAGAGAGTCTAGGGCCGTCACTAATCTGATGTATCCCTAAGTTACTCAGCAGTCGAGCGGCAAATTTTGAACTCTAAATCCAGAGCTCTGGCTTCCTCCACATCACCATAGTAAGTCCCAAACCACCAACTCTGCATGTCTAATTCCCAAGAAGAATTCTCCTTGGGCCTTCTGTTAAAACCAGTCACTCGCGTGGAGTCTGTGACACACTAAGAACAAAGGCTTATAAAGATAGTGGAAGAAGAGTGGCACTTTCTTTAGAGAAACCTACATTTAAAATGCCATCTTCTAAATGCAATCTTCTCTCCACCCTCTCGCTTCGATTTTGACATTGATAGAGAAGCTTTCAAGAAAGCGGCATAACTCAGTTAGATGAAGCTACTAATTTGAAGGAACAATACATAATGAATGGCACTTATGTGTGGTGATTGTAACAGCAATTGTCTTCTGCCATTTTTCTCTCTGAGACAAACCAGAAAAACCCTGGCAGCCTTCAATCCTGGTGGCACAGTATGAAGTGGCACAGAGTACTGCCAGCCGCATCTGCCCCTTTTCTTTCCAACCTATGAAGAACTAAGCAGAGAGCTTCAGGCACACCAACTCAAACTTTTGTCCTCCGTTGGGCACTTAGCTAATATCTCTTGGGCATGAAAAGGGAAGGCATTGGGCTTATTGAAAACTTATTGCACATTCTGAAATAACAGAAACATCTGGGTAAATATGCTCCAATATTTTTGAATATTCATAAATTCAAAACCCATTTATGAATCAATAAATAAGTGATACAGAAAATATGAAACTGTATCTAATCACTTGCTTACT
Source organism: Plecturocebus donacophilus (assembly GCA_004027715.1). Lineage (NCBI taxonomy): Eukaryota > Metazoa > Chordata > Mammalia > Primates > Pitheciidae > Plecturocebus > Plecturocebus donacophilus. The sequence continues at coordinate 26,388 of PVKP010028670.1, read as the reverse complement.
TTCTTCTCCTTTCTTTTTACTTGGAATATCCATGTCACGGATGTGTCAATACTTCTTGACGGTATGTCAGTTAGCAATAATCACACCTCAGATAAACCTCACTGGCCACATGACTGCCACTGTGCAAAGTGTAACTGTATTTTAAATCAAAGGAATTTGACTCAGAGCAAAGAAAGTATTTGCCCAAACTTTGTAGGTCTTTTGACTCTTCAGAGTTTGCGGCATGTAGTAGAAAAACCACTGCCAGGAGACAGGCAGATCTGGTTTCTAGTCTTGGCTCTGGCAGCGATTTCCCAGCTGGGTCATAAGCAGTGGTGTGATATTCGCAAGGCTCTCTCCTCTGCACCACATTCAGGGCAAACTCTAAAGCTTCTCCCTGCCTCTACAGCCATGACCTGGTCTAAGTCATGTTACTCTCCTGTCTGCACCACCCAATTGTCTTCCAGCTCATCTGCCTGCTTTATTCTCATTCCTTCCAACCCATTCCTCTCCTGTTAGAATATATTTACAGAAGTAAATCAAGGCATGTCACTCTCTACTTAAATCTCCCCAGTTTCCCACTGCCCACCTTTACCTCCTCATCTCTTGTTTGTCCCCTGTCTGTCCAAGACACACCTGGCACTCTGATCTTTTGTCAATTCTTAAGCCAAGCGCCTTCCTGCTTTTCTTCTTTCCTTTGTCTAAAACACTTTTCACCCAGTTTTTTCAAATTACTCTTGAGTTGGTATGTCATAGAAAGTAGTTAAAGCAAATGAGTAAATGAATAAGTAAATCAACCCCAATTCTTATTTGCTCTTGTCATACTTCATGTTAAATATCAGGTCCTAATAGGAGGTTTCTTTCTAACTATTTTAACAAAAGGAATCACTCCCCACATTCTCACATGCACCTTTTATATTCTTCTTAGCACTTACTGCAATCTGTAGTTCTTCTTTCTTTTGTTGTTTCTGTTGTTCACTTGTTTAGATGTGTCTTTTCCATCTGAATTTAAGCTCCCTGAAGGCAGGAATCATTTCTGTCATTTTCAGCATTATATTCTCAATGTCCATTATGCAAAATGCCTAGCACAAAGTTGGTTTATAATACATATTTTTGAAGCAAACGAATGAATGAATGAACTAAAATTCTACCATATTTGCCCCTTATTTAATGGCCTTCAAAAACTCTCTACAGCTTGTAAGAGAAAGACTGGATTCTTTATGTACTCTAGAGATGGTACCTCGCTGCGATTTCTCTTGTCTAGTGTTGAAAAATTACTTGCATTTTCAATTAAGCCGTATTATTTTAGCCTCCATGTGTCGGCCCTTCCCTGCACCTCTTGATAACAAATGCTCCCTTCTGTTGTAGCATATAATGCCAGGACAAGTATCCCTGGAGGCATGTAACACATGCGACACAAAGTGCTTGCCTGAAATGTTAGCCCCTACCTTATCTGAACATAATCCTCTTGACTAACTTCTATTTGTCCTTCAAAACTCAACTCATGTGTCCATTCCACGGGGAAGCCCTTTGATCCCTTTGTCCGCTCTGTCTGCCCTTCCCTGTACTGCTTGGTCAAACATGCTGCCTTCTGTTATAGCATATACCACACACTCAGGTAGGACATTTCCCCAGCTAGGGACTTTGTTTCTTGAGAACCAAGCTTGTTTCTTGTTACTCTGTTTCTTTGTTGCCTAGTACATAGTAGATATTCCATAAATTCTTTTGAATAAATATTAGTTAATGGCTGACTCATTCTTTCTGAATGATGCAGGAACCCAAGAGGTACCATTTATTACTAAGGGAACATCCTGTAGAATGCACTTAAGCTCAGGTAATGAGTCAATCACCATTCAGTGCTAAACTAAAACATTCTATTTCCATGGCCTGAATTAATATTTTAAGTCACCAAAGCTTTTGGCTTTGCAAACTGGTGTCACTCGAGATCAGCATTCCTAGGAAGGTTGCAAAGACCATGGGCAACTGTAGGGCTGTCTTGGTTTTGTCCTTGCAATAAAAGTGTAAACTTGCATCTAGAGTTGCCTGATTTTGACAATGGAATTGACCACTTAGAAGGCATAAGGGCATGCTACGGTCAAGCTGAAGTCTGAGTATCATGGGAGGTGTTGAAAAAAAGGAGCCTGAACCTCAAAAAATATCAGGCAACTGGAGAGGTCCCACATGCCTTCTTTGTCACGTGTGGCTAGTGGCCCACCTGCATCAGAGTCATCAGGGTCTCAGCAGTGGCGGGGTGGGGGTCACTGTGAGGTAGAGCATGCCTCTCAAGTGGGTTGGCAGAGCTACAGTCTCCCTCAAGCCCAGCCAAAATGAAGACTTCTGGAAAGTCTCTCTCTGCTCATGTATAAGTCTTGATGTTCCCTTCTTTCCTTTCTCCCACTTTGTAAAGTAAGCAAAGAATCAAATTGATATCAGGTAGAACCATGTTTATCCTAAAAAAAAATACTAAAAATATCACCTCGTATTTGTCTATCTGTTCAGTGTTTTAGAATTACAGGATACACACCATTCATGGAAAACAGCTGTTAGCATGACGGAAACATTTGAAACTGTGTATTGGAAAACAGAAAGTGAGTCTTGTAAAGCACTGTTTTTCAAAATATATCTAAAACTACCAAAACGTTTTGTTTAAAATACAGCTTCTCATTGTGGAAGACAGCGTGGCAATTCCTCAAAGACCTAGAGGCAGAAATACCATTTGACCCAGCAATCCCATTACTGGGTATAGACCCAAGGGATATAAACTATTCTATTATAAAGACACATGCTCGTTGCAGCACACTATTCATAATGAAATAATCTGAATGACAAACACCCATGAAACAAGTTTCCCTGTTTAACAAACCTGCACATGTAGCCCTGGACTTAAAATAAAAGTTTAAAAAATAATAACAAAACGAAATGTAGGGTCCCAGACTACTGAAAGACACAAAGAGGTGGAAGCAGTGTGGTGCAGCCTAGGAATGAGCATTTTTTTGTGAGTACCCTGGGTGGGTCGCACACTCAAGTTTCGAGAAGCCACATTGAAAGCATGTGTTGCTTTCATGAAAGGGTAGCAGGGCTATGGGGGTAATACCAGGACAAATGTCCCTGGGAGCATGTAACCAGAGGCTTTGGGCAGAATTGAAAAGGAAAGTTATTTTAGAAGAAAAGAATGAAAGAAACTCCAGCTCCTGAATTGAAAGGGCTAAAGTTTGCATGGCAGAAATGAGGCACTGAGTGCAAAGGGTGGCCTATTTTTCCCTGTGCCGGGATAGGGCGTGTGGGCACAATTACCATCATCAAAGGGTTTTTCCATGTGTCACTAAATACAAAGTGGCTCTGGGACCACAATCACCTATTATTAGAAATGTAATAGCCATATCTTATTTTAAAACCTGTTTTTAATCTATTGCCACCTGTAAAACTAGACTAAACAGATCAAATGTTAAGGCTATCTAAAAATACTTTGAGCAGAAGCATAATGAAGGTTCTAATTAGAATTATTATTTAGTAGGCTATGTAGACAAGCCTGAAGAGATAAACCCCTATCCGTGGGATTAAGTTATAAGTGTTTATTAAATTCATGGGTCCATGCCATGTGTTTTTTGGACAGTATAGAAATTATGCTGAACAGGTTTTAAAACCCAAGTAATGATTGCAATTTATTTTCATTTAAAGGATGTTCTAAGTGCAGGGATTTCAACAGACAAAACAATGTGTTGCTTGGTGGTTTCTAGCTTGTGAGAAAAGTTGGCTCTAGGGCTTAAGTTCCCTACGTTTTCAACTTCCACTTCAGGTGGACAAAGAGAGCAAGAGAGAAGAGCATGTTCGATTCGCCTCCTCAAGGTTGTTGTATTTGTGTCAGATGCTATAGAAAACTGTAAAATCTTTTGACGTAATTACATATCATAGAAACCATTCCATGTGCAGAAGACAAAATGTAAATATTTTCAGATACGGTCAATCCTTCATTTTTTGTGCTAACAAGGAAAGTGAGTAAGATAGACTTTTAAAAAAACATATGCGACCTAAACGTTTTTGGTATTTATGTATTAAAGTGGTCATTGGAAGAAAACATATACTCAAAATAACAATTCAAAGTAACTGAAATCATGGGGTCTCCATGCAGAAACCCACCGCTAGCTGAGAGGAAAAATGTTTGAGCTTCGTTATCTGGTTTCCTTACACAAATATTTCATGCTGGAAACAACTTCTCAGTCCCATGAGAAGGGCCAGTCTAAGGAAAGTAATCATTTCTCTCTCCTTAAATTACCTACCCAATCCACAGTTCCCTTGAGATTAGTAAAGGTGACTAGATGTTTTATTTGAAGAGACCGATGACACCTGGGGGAACCTCTCCTCCAGTTGCCTACAGGCCCAACCAGTGAGGTCACCAGCCACAGTGCAGGAGTGTGTTCTTTCTATCAAGAATGGCAAGTCTATCAAGTTTCTTCTTCCAAAAATGTGTCTCAGAGATCTCATGCCTTCCCCACCCACCAGCCAGCTCTTTTTTTTTTTTTCAGAAAGTGATTTATTTAGGCAGAGAAAGAGAAAAAGGAGAGAGAAAAAGATGAGAAAGAGAAAGCTTCCACAAAGATTGTGGAAGGGGACCCAAATATGGAATCCCACAGGCCAGCTCTTTTCGCCTTAGACTCATAAACATCACCACGATTCTTCAAACAGAAACCCGAGAAACATCTGGATCTCCATCATCTCTACGTACAATCCTATCGAGCAGATTTGTCACCTCCTCTGTTTCTGAATATCCCTCAAATTCTGCTCTTCTCTGTTTTCAGTGACATCTTTCCCAACCCATCAACGCATCTTGTCTGATGAGTGCTACAGCCTAAGGAAATAGCCTTACCTCTACTCTTTGTGTTCTTCCTTACACTTCACACAGAGCAGCCAGAGTGACGGCGAAACATAAATTACATCTTGTCACACATGCTCAAAAGCCTTTAATGATTTCTCATTGCACTTAGAAGAAAACAAGAAATTCTTGACAATGCCTACAAAATTCAGCATTACTCAGCCATGGCTTATCAGCTCAGTATGATCTCCTGCCACTGTTTCTCTTGCACAGAACCTTCTAGAATTCTGGTCCTCTTTCGAGATGTCAAAGTCTTTCCTCCCTCAGAGCCTTCACACATACTGGCCCAGAGTGGACCATCCTCCACCAGGCATAACCCAATCACTCGGCCAGTCCTACATTGCCATCGTCCCTCAGCTCCAATATCATTTCTTCCAGGGGAACTTCTCTGATTCCCCCATGCACCTAAACTGAATCCTCCCTATAATTATTTGATTAATTCAATTTGCCTCTTTAAAGTAGAGGATGCAGCCAGGCACAGTGGCTCACACTTGTAATCTCAGCCCTTCGGGAGGCTGCGGCAGGTGCATCGCTTGACCCCAGGAGTTTGAGACCAGCCTGGGAAACATCGTGAAACCCCGTCTTTACAAAAAATACGAAAATTAGCTGGCTGTGGTGGCATGTGCCTGTAGTTCCAGCTACTCAGGCAGCTAAGGTGGGAGGATCACCTGAGCCCCAGGAGGTCAAGGCTGCAGTGAGCCAAGATGTGCACTGTACTCCAGCCCAGGCTGTGGGAGTGAGACCCTGTATCCAAAAAAAAAAAAAAAAAAAGTAGAGGATTCACAAGGGAAGGGATCATGTACATTTTTCTCACTCCTGCATCTCCAGAGCCTGGCACAGTTCAGAAAAAAATGTTGTCCAGTGAAAGATAATTGAGAGAACTATTTCCTTTGTTATTTTAACACAAGAATTAAAAACTCCAAGAGAAATACAAACACAGATTTCCAGTTGCTTCTACGTCAGGTTCCAGTTTTCCATACAAGAGCTGCAACTGAGTGGGAGTAATGCCAGGGCCCTGAAGTCCTTTCCCCTTCAAAGCTCATCAGCAGCAACTCAAGGAGAGATTAATAAACTCCCTTTTTCCTGGGACATGTTAGTGTCTGCTCTTGAAGCAATGCATAAATAGATATTTTCTCATGGTGAATGGTATTTTCATTAACCGAGTTACCTCCATATTCTTTGAAGTATGTCATCAGATTCTTCAGAAAGAATGGGAAAATTAAAGGACAAATGATAAAGAGCTGCTGTTAGCAGTGAATTATCCTCTAACCATCTGGGTCTTTGAGATCTTTTTCCTTGGTTAACCCTGGATTTTCCACTTATTGAGGCTCTCAGTTTTTCTCCTCCACTTCTATCCTTAAAATGGGTACGAGACTTAACAGAAGATTATTTTTCTGAGGCTTTGGGACTATGGAACTCACGGGGAAAGCAGAAGGTACCAGTCTGAAATATAAGAAGCATAAAGTTAGCAAGTTGACAAGAGTCTTCAGAGATAGAGGTCTGAACACACAGAATTTATCTAAGAACAATGATGCCCTGCCTGATAGTTGGACTTAGATGAAATGATAAGAATGTGGTATTCAACAACTATTTGCATTAAATATCCTGACATAGGCACTAATCCAATGCAAATGTAAATGTTAGATAATTTTCTCCTTCTTTCCTACCTCCCTCTATGCTTGCCTGCCTTCCTTCCTTCTTCCTTCCTCTTTCTTTTTTTACCCCTTTTTCTTTTTCATTTGTTCATTCATTCTTCTGTTTCTTTATCTCTGTGAAATAATAGTGGTGCCAAGCGCTGGTGCTGTAGTAGTGACCACATCACATGTGACTTCTGTTGTCACAAAAGTTACGGTAGAGCAGGAGGCAACTTTAAACAAGTAATTTCATTACAATCGTAATAAAATACATAAAAGTGGAGTTTACGGTGAGTATGAATGGCAGGTGAGTTACTTGGTTTAAAGGATCAGTGAGCACTTCCTCAGAAAATGACATTTTACATAAGTCCTGAAGGATAAGAAGAAGAATTGATTTCCTAAATGCTTTACAAAAAGTGCTATAAATGCTTTATAAAATTCATTGCCAAAATGCTTTGTAAAAAGCTTAGACTCTTCTACGCCCTTATCACTTTTCCTGCCTTCTGTTCCTCAACTTGACATGATTCATTTAGAGGTAAAAGAGAAAAATCACATTCATACGTCTGAATATATAGTTTCTATCTTTGTTGAAAGCTCTGCACCTGGGAAAGGAGCCTTCAGGAGTGTCTAGAGTAACACACACACACACACACACACACACACACAGTACAGCATGCATACACACACATTTTTTTTTAAGTTTCAAGGTAATATACAATGTCCTCATATTTTGAGCTTATTCAAAATTTACTTGATTACTATCAGGTTGCCCCTACAACTTAGGAAGTTCTTTGACTGTTATGATTGAAGTCAACGAAAGGCCCTTTGGCCATGCTTTCTCTTTGAGTTTCTCTAAATGTGCAGCAGTTCTGGTTCTTAGAAAAAGAACACCTGGTATTGCCTCTAGGAAAGGGGGGAGAAGGTTGAGATCGAGAGGAGTTAAGAATGTTAACTTTCTTGGTAATGTTTTATTTCATTAAAGAATATTGGAGGCCAGGCATGGTGGCTCACATCTGTAATCTCAGCACTTTGGGAGGCTGAGGCATGAAGATCACAAGGTCGGAAGTTTCAGACTAGCCTGACCAATATGGTGAAACTCCCTCTCTACTAAAAATAGAAAAATTAGCTGGATATGGTGGCTCACACCTGTAATCCCAGCTACTCAGGAGGCCGAGGCAGGAGAATTGCTTGAACCCAGGAGGCGGAGGTTGCAGTGAGCTGAGATCATGCCACTGCACTCCAGTCTGTGCGACAGAGTGAGACTCCATCTCAAAGAAAAAGAAAAACTGGAAAAAAAGGTTATAAAATGCTGGTATATTTTAAATTCAAGATGTTAGTTATATCAGTGTGTGTTGTGTTATCTTTTCTAGGATTTTTAAAGATTAGGGCATTTGATTTGCAATCCTACAGTTAGCTCATTTGTTAATTAATGAGTGAATTAATACACAGAGCAGGGAGTCATCAAGCACCTAAGATAGATCGGATCTGTGTTAAGAAATGTAATGTGAGGAAAGCACTCTACCTTTGTGCCATGGCTTACTCTAGTGTGAGCTTCCTGATTTAGGTCTCCTCACAAAGACAGGTGATGTTTTATTGATATTGGATGACAGATCCATTATGGAGTGTTTAAAAATGGCCTATCAATTTCCATCCTGATAGACAGCAAAAGCCTCTCCCACTTATCTCCTCTTCTTCCCTCTCATCTCTCTTCCCAAGGTCCTCGCAGTGTCAATTCATATCTTCTAAATTAGCAAGTTCGCATAAAGTGTTTCAGTGGACACCTTCGATGAGTTACGGATTCAAAAAAGTTAAGTATTCTGTCAAATAAAAAATCTTAGGCAATCCTAAGGCCAAATCCTAAGACTGGCTATCTTTTGTGCCGCAAGATGCTAGGTAAGCTTGTTTGCCCTGATTCAATTTCTAAATCTGAATACTATCCCTGACATGCTTTTGAGCACATTACATAAACTTGTTTTCACTTTTGAGATAGCGTATGGCAGTTTCTTGACTAGGCACTAACCTCTTTGAAGCAAATACTACAAGAGAATGCTGCCAATCTCAACTGGCCCAAACAGTAAGGCTGAACTTGATGCCATTACTGCCTTCAGTGCCATGCATGCTCAGTCACGCTCACTATACCTCTGAATGGTGACAAACACGTGATTATCGGCTGACTTTAGATAACTAATCAATGATATGAGATAAGAGGAGTCTCATTCAGGCAGCCAATGGGAAAATAGTGCCTTAATATTATTAAATAGGTCCTTGCCAGTGTATTTATTATATAATTTGAAGCAGTCTTTCAAAGCATCTTTAGCTAATTCCTAACAGAGTGGTATTCTAACTATGCAAGGACTCTCTTTTGAAAACACATCATTCTTTTGTATTCAGGCTCATGTATTCATGGTTTTTCTGGTGCAGGCAAAGAAAGCAATAACCAATAAGACGTAAAGGACTGAAAGCAAAGGGCCTCTTGAGTTTTGTGTTATTATTTTGAATTAATTAACAAGAATGGAATTGTGCAGGCATCGTCACCATTATCATTATGGATGAGCTCATACATTAATAATTTAGCTCCCCTGGTTTCGATTTTTTATATCATACCAAAGCATATCTTATTTATAAATATATGAACTGATGTGATCATATGTGATAGAAACAAAAGATTCTCTTCATAACCTGTTCTGTAACCTCAAGGGACAATATGTTAGGAAAAAACTAAACTACAGAAGGAAGGAGACCTCATCCTACGATTTCTTCCCTGTGAAGAATATGTAACATGGAGACTTCATAGATGAAATCAGGGAGTTTAATCCCCTATTCTAATGCATGTAGTAGCTGAGCAGGAAAAGAGAATGCGCGAATGTACTCATGATCTCCTCTCCAGCCAAGATGATTTATAAAATTCCAATTTTGTGAAGATGCAGCTGGATGCTCCAGGGCACAGGACATCTTCTCTGAAACGTATTACAGCCCTTTCTCAATCTCCTCTTTCCTTGTTATTCAGCACGAGCAAAAAGCAGCTTCTGGGGAGATTCCTCCTTTTCTGAAGACTTAGTTCTTACCTGCGTTACCTGCACAGGCACATATTTCGTGTTGGGGAGACCGCTCCTCTGAGCAGCCCCACTCCTACATAGACACATGTAATCCACCTCACAGGAGCCATGAGCCCACAAGTGACAAGACACAAGTGGGGAGAACTGGCAACTACATAAGAAAAGACACCAAATAGTGTCCACCTACCAGTCAGATGCTACTCCATCAGAACGGAGAACAATGGAGAGAACGGAGATCTTTCAGTTCAGCATGATCCATCTTGAGCAATCTGTAATCAATTCAGGGACACCTCCTCTTCACCCCACCTCTCCCCTCCATCATCTGTCTGCATTTGTGTAGCTCTGAGCACCGCATGAAGCATACTTTGACAAGGGTGTCATTTTAGTCTGAATGCCTCAAAATGACTAGGGAGGAGAAAAGTTCTCTTTTGCCTTCAACTCCAAAATAAAAAATGATTTGAGGAAAAAGAAAATTTCCCCAGGAGATCTACTTTTGGTACTGAGTGTTATAGGACTGCCCTGATGATGAAGATGATTTCAGAGTAGAGGGAGGGTGTGACATTTGTCATCATTCATTAGGAAAGGATAAGTCAGGGAAGCCCAATAGAATCTAATTTCTCCCACTTAAGGAACTTTAAGGGGAAAAAAACAGAATTTGTCATCAGAAATTGGGATCCAGGATCTGCCTTTTGTTATCTATGTGAACTTACTCATGAATTTAACATCTTGGAATTTGTTTTCTTACTTGCAAAGTAGAAATAATTCCTAAATTAGGGCAATGTGAATATTAAGTGAGGTCATGTATGTGCGAGCACTCCCTGCAGTACATGGGTTACATGGGTGGACAATGATATTTGTACTGAATAAAAACACAGAGTTTAAATTCTGCAATAGTGGGAGCTTACCCTCAGGCTACAGTCAGGCTGAGTGGCAATCTTAGACAGGGACAACATGCACTGAGCCCTATGCCCCATAGATGCCCTAAATGTGCACGCACATTTTGCAAGCCACGCGGACCTTGAATGTGAGTGAAAGGAGGGAAGACTGGTCACCAGGGCCTCCACTCACGCTTTTCTCTTTGAGACTTCCCCCTTCATACCACTGACCTCACACAGCATTTGCTTGCTGATGACACAGGCCATCTTCAATCATAAATACCTCAGAGACCCTATGCCAATGTATTTGTTCTCCCAAGATTTCTTGCTGTGTTAATTCAGTTGATATGTCACTTATAGAATCTATAGATCTTATATAATCTTATATATGATCTATAGATTCTCATTCTCAATCCCTCTCTCCTTCTCCTATCACAATATATTTGTTAAAGAAATCGAGTTGCCATATTTTCTTAATCCAGTCTATCCTTGATGGGCATTTGGGTTGGTTCCAAGTCTTTGCTATTGTAAACAGTGCCTCAATAAACATATGTACACGTGTCTTTATAATAGAATGATTTATAATCCTTTGGGTATATACCCAGTAATGGGATTGCTGGGTCAAATGGTATTTTTATTTCTAGATCAGTGAAGAATCGCCACATTGTCTTCCACAATGGCTGAATTAATTTACACCTCCACAACAGTGTAAAAGCATTCCTATTTCTGCACATCTTCTCCAGCATCTGTTGTCTCCAGATTTTTTAATGATTGCCATTCTAACTGGCATGAGGTGGTATCTCAATGTGGTTTTGATTTGCATTTCTCTAATGACCAGTGATGACGAGCTTTTTTTCATATGTTTGCTGGCTGCATAAATGTCTTCTTTTGAAAAGTGTCTGTTCATATCCTTTGCCCACTTTTTTGATTTTGTTTTGTTCTGTTTTTGTAAATTTGTTTAAGTTCTCCGTAGATTCTGGATATCAGCCCATTGTCTGCTGGGTAGATTGCAAAACTTTTTTCCCATTCTGTTGGTTGCCAGGTCACACTAAGGATGTTTCTTTTGCTGTGCAGAAACTCTTAAGTTTAATTAGAACCCACTTGTCTATTTTGGCTTTTGTTGCCATTGCTTTTGGTGTTTTAGTCATGAAGTCCTTTCCCATGCTTATGTCTTGGATGGTATTGCCTAGGTTTCTAGAGTTTTTATGGTGTGAGGCCTCATGTTTAAATCTTTAATCCATCTAGAGCTAATTTTTGTATAAGGTGTAAGGAAGAGATCCAGTATCAGCTTTCTGCATATGACTAGCCAGTTTTCCCAACACCATTTATTAAATAGGGAATCCTTTCCCCATTGCTTGTTTTTGTCAGGTTTGTTAAAGATCAGATGGTTGTAGTTGTGTGCTGTTCCTTCTGAGGTCTCTGTTTTGTTCCATTGGTTTATATCTCTGTTTTGCTACCAGTACTGTGCTGTTTTGATTATAGTAGCTTTGTAATATAGTTTGAAGTCAGGTAGCATGATGTCTCCAGCCTTGTTTTTATTTTGCTTAGGATTGTCTTGGCTATAGGGGCTTTTTCATTCCATATGAAGTTTAAGGTGGCTTTTTCCAATTATGTGAAGAAAGTCATTGGTAGCTTGATGGGGATAGCACTGAATCTGTAAATTACTGTGGGCAGTATGGCCATTTTCACAATATTGATTCTTCCCAACCATGAGCATGGAATGTTTTTCCACCTATTTGTGTCCTCTCTTACTTCCTTGAGCAGTGGTTTGCAGTTCTTGAAGTGGTCCTTCACATCCCTTGTAAGTTGTATTCCTAGGTATTTTATTCTCCTTGTAGCAATTGTGAATGGAATTTCATTCATTATTTGGCTCTCTGTTTGTCTATTATTGGTGTATAGGAATGCTTGTAATTTTTGCACATTGATTTTGTATCCCAAGACTTTGCTGAAGTTGCTTATCAGCTTAAGGAGATTTTGGACTGAGATGATGGGGTTTTCTAAATATACATTCATGCCATTTGCAAACAGAGACAATTTGACATCCTTTCTTCCTATTCAAATACCCTTTATTTCTTTCTCTTGCCTGATGACCCTAGCCAATACTATGTCGGATAGGAGTAGTGAGAGAGGGCATCCTTGTCTTGTGCTAGTTTTCAAAAGGAATGCTTCCAGCTTTTGCCCATTCAGTATGATATTGGCTGTGAGTTTGTCGTATATAGCTCTTATTATTTTGAGATACGATCCATCGATACCTAGTTTACTGAGAGTTTTTAGTATAAACGGCTATTGAATTTTGTCAAAGGCCTTCTCTGCATCTATTGAGATAATCATGTGGTTTTTATCATTGATTCTGTTTATGTGGTGGATTACGTTTATAGATTTGCATATGTTGAACGAGCCTTGCATCCCCGGGATGCAGCCAACTTAATTGTGGTGAATAAGCTTTTTAATGTGCTGTTGGATTCAGTTTCCCAGTGTTTTATTGAAGATTTTTGCATCAATGTTCATCATGGATATTGATCTAAAATTTTCATTTTTAATTGCATTGCTGCCAGATTTTGGTATCAGCCTGGATAAAGAAAATGTGGTACATATACACCATGGAATACTATGCAGCCATAAAAAAAAAGATGAGTTCATGTCCTTTGCAGGGACATGGATGAAACTAGCAACCATCATTCACAGCAAACTGACACAAGAACAGAAAATCAAGCATGTTCTCACTCATAAGTGGGTGTTGAACAATGAGAACACACGGACACCAGGAGGGGAACATCACACACTGGGGCCTGGGGGTTGCGGGGCTAGGGGAGGAATAGCAGGGGGTTGGGGAATTGGGGAAGGATAGCAGTAGGAGAAATACCTAATGTAGATGACTAGGCGATGGATGCAGCAAACCACTACCATGGCATGTGTATACCTGTATAACAAACCTGCATTATCTGCACATGTACCCCAGTACTTACTTAAGTATACTAAATAAATAAATAGAAAAAGAAATTGAGTTGCTTGTACTGTAGAGCTTCCTATATTCTTTCTGTATTCTGGATTTTGTTACTTGCATCCCCATGTCTTCAATGCTTTCTTCTATCTTGCGTATTTCTTGTAAAGTGGAAATTGGATCCAGAGGCTTATTCAGGTTCAAGCTTATATTAAGAGTACCTTATAGACAATGTTGTGTTCTTCCCTTTGTATCTCCAGGAGGCATATGTTGTGTGGTTTTCTCTCTTTTTTGTGTGTGGTATCGAGATTGATCAGTGGATTTGAGCATGGTCAGCCTGAATCATTCATCATAAAGTTCATGAAATGGTTTTGGCTATGGGTATTTCATTAGGATTTGCAAATTACCAATATTCTACTTCTATCACCTCTTTTCTATTTACTGGCTGGGATTCTTTCATAATTAAAAACTCTCACTCATCAAGCATTTGGTCACTCTTAGGTAAAACATGGGCAGGGAAAACTATACGTTTGCATTTTTCACTTTACCAGTTTTCAGAATTAGTTGATTCCCTAGCATTCTTCAAAAGTGGCCACCAATGTTGTACTGTTTGCTTTTAGTGTAATTATGGATGCATAAATTTTAATACATTTAATGTATTTTAATTCATTATAGTTACTCTTCATTTTAACATTCAAATTATTTCATCTTTGGTGAGTGTAACTGCCTGCAAGTTGATTACTAAATTCTCTTAACCCCAGTAACCTTGAATAACTTCCTTGCTTTCTATAAAAATAAAATAATATTCTAGAGTCTAGACCCATATTGGACCTTTTCTGAGCCTGATCTGGAATCAATTATTTCCCAAATCATCCAGTCTTATTTTACTGGTAAATAATATTTAGAGATCATACCCTGGTTAGTAGAAGTGGTCAGTGTTACTGGACTGGTCATCGGTCCTTGACACTTCTAATAGACAGAAGCAGATAATGTATTTAAATGATTTTATTTAAATATACCCAATCCAAATTTATGATTTAGTAGTGTTATCATCTTTCATTTTACATTTAATTTTAATTCTCTTATGCTGAAAATATTGTTTCCTAAATATAATAGCTTTGCAATGACAAATGCAATGCCATTACTTTTGAAATGACTAAGAATAGTTTAAAATTTCCTTGGTAATTCCTTTTGACCATAGGATATAGTCCAACTGCAGATGTACTGTCAAATTAGAATGTTTTATTGTCACTTGAAATAGTCTTTTCTGAGATTAAGCTAACAACTTGTTATATAGCAAGGCTCACTTGTTAATTTTGGCTTTCTTAGGGGCTATGTTTTATTTTAATTTTGCTTCATAATTAATTTAAATGTGTATATGTCATTCCAAAGACAAATTTATAAAGAAAGGTATATTCAGGAAAGTATTGGCTCCGTCCTTTCCCCTCTGCTTTGTTCCTGTTGTCCACCACAGGTGATCATTTAAAAATAATTTTTGGTTTGTCATCTTGTTAAAAAAAGCATAAAAATTTTTACTTCATACTTTTTAAATAAAAGGTAGCGCACTATGTATGCTATTTGCCCCTTGTTTTTTTCCACTTATCAATATATTCTGGAGGTCATTCCACAGCAGTATTTAGAGCTATTCCTCATTGTTTATAGCTTTAAAAGATTCCATTTTGTAGATTTACTCTAGGTAATTTAAATAGTCCCATATTGATTGACATTTAGGTTGTTTTCAGTCATTTCTTGTTATAATAACACCGCAATACGTAGCCTCTGGCATTTGCATTTTTGCCAATGTATCCCAGAAGTGAGATTTTAGAAGTTGAATTATCTTCCATCAGATTTTTACCGTTTTTATTCCACTCTCCAACATACAAGCGTGCCTATTTTCCCTTAGCCTTGCTAAGAGACTGTATTGTCACGCTCTCAAATTTTTGTCAGTCCAAAGATGAGGATTATATGTCATCACATCTTTAATTTGCATCTCCTATTATGAATGTGATTGAGTACCTTTTCTGAGTTGCTTGCATTTTTTCCAATAAACTTTAGAATTGGTGGTAATTGTATTTATTTTTAGAAGTTCGTTGAATGTGGGGAATCTTTTGTGATATCACTTGGTGATATAAATATTTTATTCTACTATGATTGAGTTTTTTTCTTTGCTATTTTGGTGTTTTCACCATACCAAAAAGTAAAAAAAAAATTATCTATGTTTTTTCTTTGTTACCTTTAGATATTAAATTTTTTAAAGCTTTTCTCATTCTAGGTAACAGCAATATGTTCTCTTCTAGAACTGATATAAATTATAGTTACACTAAAATCCTTGACTGATTTTAAGTTAATCCTGGCATGTGGATCAAATTTTATTCTTTTTCATAGAGCTATTCAGTCATCCTAGTACTCTCTGATATAATGTTCATTATTCCTCACAGATTCGAGATCTCATCTCTAACACATACTAAATTTTTATATGCAACTGAATTTATTTCTGAATTTTCTCCTTTGTTCTGTTGGTTAATCCATGTGCTAATACCATGTTCTTTTAAAGTCAGTATTATATATTTCAGTATTTAGTAGCGTTAGATCTTTCTCATTGTTCTTTTTTATTGTTTTCCGTTAGTATTATTGCTTGTCCTTTCAAATAAAATTTAATGTGTCTAGATGCAGAAAAATTAACTTACCATTTAAAAAATTGGGGTTACATTAAGTTTATAAATTAACCTAGAACGAATTCACATCTTTATGAGGTTGAATTTTTCTAACCAAGTAGATGTTCTATCTTTTTATTTGTCCAATTATCCTTGCATATCTTCAATAGTGTTAACATTCTCATCTCATTGGTCTTATTACTCTGGTTTGGTTTTGCTGAGCTTCTGAAATTTCTGGACTGATGTTTCCCACCATTTCAGAAAACTCTTGACTATTGTCCCTTAAAATCTGACTTTTCCCAAGTCTCCTCTTCCCCTTCTGGGATTCCGACTGTGTGAACGTCAGGCTGTTTAGTAATGTCCCACATGCTTTTAAACTCCTTTTTGTTTTCCACTTTTCTTCTTTTTCCCTGTTTCAATTTGAATTTTTGTATTGACCTGACCTTGAGTACCTCCTCCCCTCTCCTGCTGTGCATAAACGGCCATTACACCCATTCAGTGAGTACATAATTCCAGTTACCGTATTTTTTTTGGCTTTTCAGTTGAAGAATATTCTTTTTGAAGGACTTAATTCTCTGTGAAATAGTTTATTTTTGAAATCTACTTTCACCTAATTTGTATGATTAGTAATTAATCATGCTAATCATAGCTGTAAAGTCTTTGTCTATTAATTTCAATATCTGGATCAACTGTGAGACTTTCTGTTGTCAGTTTTTCCCTCAGGTTTTCATCATATGGCTCCGCCTAACAATTCCATTTAAATGTGGGACGTGGCTAATAACACTTGTTAGAACTTCCAGATGATGCTAATCTTCCTCCAGAGAGATTTCATTCTTCCCTCTGCTTGGCAGATAGAATATCTTATTCCAAGTATGCACTGAGATCATTAGAAGCTGAGTGGCAGTTTTAAGGAGACTCTGTTTATCCCTGGGTTACCTTCTTCCTAAGGAATAGACCTATATTGGTTTTCTGGTGCTCCAATAAGAAATTATTGCAAACTTAGTAGCTTAAAACACAAATTTACTATAAGCACGTCAGAAGTTTGATATCGGTTTCACTGGGCTAAGATCAAGCTCTAGCAGGGTTGTCTTGTTTTCAGGGACTCTAGGGAAGAATAGGTATTTGGTGTTTGTTCCAGTGAAATGCCAGCACAGAATGCCTCGTCACATTTAAATTTCACGTGGACAATAAATAATTTTGACATTTTATGTCCTAAATATTGCATGACTTATAAGAAAAATAGTCTATTGTATATCTGAGATTCAAATTTAACCGGGCTTTGCTATGCTCGTCTTTTGTAGCCTCCAGAGGCTGTCTACATTCCTTGGCGCATGGTCCCTTCTTCCAACTTATACAAAGTAATAGCATCCTCAAGCCCTCTCTTTCTCCGCCTCTGCAGTAACATCGTCTATTTCTACTTTCGATGCTCCCGCCTCTTTCAGATAAGGACTCTAGTGTTAGATTGGGTCCACCAAGATAATCCAGGATAATCTCCCCATTTTAAAATCCTAATTTAATCACATCTTTAAGTTCCTTTTGCCAGGTAAGGTGACGTATGCTCAGGTGCTGGAGAGTAAAGTGAGTGCAGACACCTTTGGGGGTCACTGTATTGGCCCCCACAAGTCCACCAAATAAGGTGGCCAGATTTAATAAATAAAAGCCCAGAATGTCCAGTTAAATCTGAATTTCAGATAAAAGATGGATCATTTTTAATTTTTGTGTCCTAAATATTGCATGAATCATACTTAGAAATTGCATATTGTCTAAGATTCAGGTTTATCTGGGCCTTGTCCTATATTTTCCTTGGCAACATTTCCTCCAAAGCCGACCATAGGATCCTGATGTCCTCCCTTTAGAACCTTTCCTTATGGCTGATACTGAGCTGTAATTCTGGTCTTCTAAGAATGGAAAGATTACCAAAAACTCAAATATGCTTTTCAGGAACATCTTGCTTGCTTCTTAAACTTTAGGTAGATATCCCGAAGGAAAACTTACTCACGTGCTAGGCTCAGGCTCAGTTCTCTGGCTCGCTCTTCTTACCAGCAGCTTAGTCCACTAAGTCGCTAATGTCATGCTTTTGGCCCCACATAACTGCCACAGTCTCTGCTGGTTTCTCTTCTCTCCAGGAGTGTTTTTCTGCCCAAAGTGCAGATTTTCATCTGCTTTTCCTACACCTCAAACCAGCAACTGTTCCCAGGAAAAAAGTGGCTGAAGACTCTCAGCTCACTGTCCACTGCTCTTTCTCTTAGGAGCGATGAAGCCCCTAGTCCTGGTAGTTTTGACAGCTGTCTGATGCCATTCAGTGGGGTTTTCATTATTTACCAGGCAGGAATGGTGTTTGGCTGCAAACTCCTTACAGCCCAGGTCTTCTGACAGCAAACCCAGAGTTTTTTTCCCAGGATTGTCACAGCTGTGAGGTGGCTGGTGGGCGATGGGAGCGCAGGTGCAAAGCGTGGAGGTGACATGGTTGCAGATGAGTGAAGAAGGTGTGGTCGGTCACATTTGTAGCTGGCTGGGCCTCAGATCTTGGCAGCAATGTCTGACCTGGGAAGAAGCCCAGCAGGCCCCTCTGAACAACAGGCAGTTGGCAATGGCTGTTTCCTTCACACCTACCTTTCCTTTTTGGTTACTGTATTGAAACTCAGTCTGAGGCCATCTGAAACTGGGCAAGGGCTGGAGGTTTGTCCTGAGCACAAATTAATGTCATAATTTTTAAACTTTTGCCCACCTTGACTCATGCGCCCCTCTCAGTAAATTCGCAGTCACTGCTCCTTCACTGATCATGGTGACCTTGCTCCTGGCTGTGAGTCAGACAGGCATATTAGTGGGAATGGGGATGATGATATATCCAAGGACAAAGGCAGGCGGGCCTCAATCTGAGGGCTTCTTGGTTGTTTTTTTGTGCCACTTACTTTGCACCTGGGGCATAATTTCTTGCTGTCAGGGCCAGGCTTCCATCCCTCAGATTTCAAAAGCTATCATTTCTCCCCTCTCCATCAGATGCATCTGCTCAGGGGATCCGAACTAATTTGCACTGATGATGGTGGAAAGCAGGCAAATTCATGTAGAGGACTTAACTCACTTGGGCCATGTTTCCTCTGTTTTAGGCTTTAAAAAGCCCTGAGCTCAAAGCCTGGAGCCTTGACCAACTCAAATAGCCTTCTCTGAGGTGAGAAGATTCTTGCAGGGTAGGAGTAACGGAGACTTCTTTTTCCTTATCCTGAAATGTCAATGTGTCATTACCTATTCATAAAGAGATGATCAGAACAAAGTCAAATTTTAAATCAATAAAATATTTAAAAGGAAGCAAAGGCACCATATATTTATCAGGCAAGATGAATATTCTAGGACAACCTTGAGTTGATATCATGGGTCAGAAAAAGATTAAATGTTCTTGTAAAATTGATTTTATGCAGAGAAAAAGGAGCTCTTAAGCACTGTTGGGAGGAACGTAAGCTAGTACAACCACCATGGCAAACATTATGAGAAGCCCTCAAAAAACTACAAATAGAATTACTATTCAGTCCAACAATCCCACTGCTGGGAATCTATCCAAAAGAAAGGAAATGATGATGTCGAAGAGACGTCTGCACCTTTGTGTTTATTGCAGCACCGTTCACAATAACCAAGAAAAGAAATCAATGTAGGTGTCCAACGCCAGATGAAAGGATAAAGAAAATGCAGTCTATATACACAATGAAATACTATTCAGTCATAAAAGGAATGAAATCCTGTCATCTGTGGCATCATGGGTGGAACCGGAGGACTTTGTGTTAAATGAAATAAGCCAAGAACAGAACATCATGGATGGACCGGAGGACTTTGTGTTCAATGAAGTAAGCCAGGAAGAGAAAATTAAACACTGTATGTTCTCATTCATATGTGAAAGATTTAAAAAAGGTTGATCTTGTAGAAGTAAAAAGTGGAACAGAGGATACTGGAGGCTGGGAAGAGAAGGGGAAAGGGAAGGAAAGGGGAAAAAAGGACAACAGGACTAAATGTGGGATGCTGCATGGCATCCCAAAACAGCAAGAGGACATTGGGTAAAAACTGAGAAAATCTGAATAAAGTATAGATTTGAGGCTAGGCACGGTGGCTCATGCCTGTAATCTCAGTACTTTTTCGGAGGCCAAGACAGGTGAATCACTTGAGGTCAGGAGTTCGAGACCAGCCTGGACAACATGGCAAAATCCTGTATCTACTAAAAATACAAACAAAATTAGCTGGCTGTGGTGGCGTATGCCTGTAATCCCAGCTACTTGGGAGGCTGAGGTGAGAGAATAGCCTGAACCTGAGAGGCAGAGGTTGCAGTGACCTGAGATCGCACCACTGCACTACAGCCTGGACGACAGAGAAAGACTCTATCTCAAAAATAAAATAAATAAAATAAAATAAAATGTGTAGACTTTAGTTAACAGGGTATTAATTTTGGTTCATTAGTGATGGCAAATGTACTCTATAGCAATGTAAGATGTCAATAATGGGAAATTGGGTTGGGTGTGGGTATATGAGAATTATCTTCACAGCTTTTCTATAAATCTGAAACTATTCTAAAATAAAAAGTTTATTTTAAAAAGTGATTTCATATGCAAAGAAGGTGTTGAAAAGCAAAGGGAGGTGGGGCAATAAAAGGTTATACTTATGACTATTATAAAACCGAATAAAAATAGTAATAGTGCACACAGATTTATGGCGCATGTCAGGAAATCATCTTTATCTACAAGTAGCACAGCAGAAATTGAACGTTTCAGCTGGGGAGACCAATGTTACAGAGCCCAGCAGCGCCAACTGGGTCCTCACTCACTTAAGAATAACCCTGAGAAGTTTTCAGGGAAAGAAAATGTTCACAGTTTTTAAAGAACTAGGGCTAAGAGCCAAAAAATATTCTTAGATTCTCTTCTTTTGGTATCTAACATCAACTTAATGGAATGAATTAGTCTATTCAGCTGTTTGAAATGGGAAGTCTGTCTCTAAAAGTAACCATTTTATTGATGTTTTTCTTTTGAGACGGAGTCTCACTCTGTTGTCCAGACTGGAGTGCAGTCATGCAATCTTGGCTCACTGCAACCTTTGCCTCCAGGGTTCAAGTGATTCTCATGCCTCAGCCTCCTGAGTAGCTGGGACCATAGGCGCATGCCACCACACCCAGCTAATTTTCCTATTTTTAGTAGAGACAGGGTTTCACCATGTTGGCCAGGCTGGACTCGAACTCTTGAACTCAAGGGATCTGCCCACCTCAGCCTCCCAAAAGTGCTGGGATTACAGATGTAAGCCATAATTTTTTTAAATAAGACATTCAATTATTTGCTTTTTTCAACCATTTTTACAAAAAGTTTCCAACACATACACAAAAGTGCAGAGAACAGTATAATAAGCCCCTACGAGCTCATCACCCAGCATCACTGGTCATCAAGATTCACAAAGCTTGTTTCAACTCCCTCCACCCACTCATTTTTCCCCCTAGAACATTGTGAAGCAACTCCCAGATATCAGAGACACTTTATGCATTTTATATGTAAATACATATGAAGCACCTACTTGCAACACACTCTTTTAGGAGGCGAGCATACAGAGTCAGATATGGTTGTTGCTGAAAAAGAAGAGCTTAAATGTAAGCATGATCACCTCAATTCAGAGCACAAAGTCATAAATACCATGGCAGAGACACACATAAAATGCTATTGGAAATCAGAGTAGGGGTGGAGAATCTCAGCTAGGAGGGCCAAGAAGAAATGTTGTGATGGAGGTGGCATCTGACTCAGACTATAAATGATGACCGCAGGGGAAGAGCTGGCCACGTCCTCTTGCCTGTGCCCACCTCTCTTCTTCAGACAGACATGTGGGCAGGGGACATGGCAGAAGAAAGTCGTTTCTTTAAAAAATGAATTCACCATCATGAGCCAAATATTAGAAGCAGCTTTAGCCTAATTTGAGGAGAAAGGAAGCAAAGAAGGTGAAGTTTTCTATGAGCTTAACAGAATGGGGACTCAGAGCTTAAACGATGATTTAAAAAAAAATAAAGGTAACTATAGTTTTTGTATCCCTGAGTTTGAGATATTCACCTGCTGTGGGTATCTGAAGATCTTGGAGAGAGAATAGATAATTATAGAATTAAGTTTTGCATTGGAGGTAGCAAAATGCCAAAATGAAGTGTATGGATGGTGTCAGAGTAAACCCTAGAAATGAGGAGAGCCACTTCTTCAGGACGCCTATGTTGAGCTCTAAAGGAAACCTAAGGATAAGAAACCAGGAAACGCTTATAATAGTGGCTTGATTTTTCTCAGTGAAGTGTAAGCAAGATAACATGTCAAACATCGGGAATGGGATTTAATTGGAAGTGAAGGAATCCACAGGCTATGATGACTTCATGCTCCAGGTTCTGCCCTACATTTTCCAGCCAATGAGCAATGAGGTGAGACCACATGGAGACTTCTGACCAATGAAATGTGGGTATAAATGCCTTGTGTTATTTCCATGATGAGACACTTGAGAGCTGGAGGGGGTCATCTTCATCTCTCTCTTCCTTCAACCACAACCCTGGAAGCTGCATGGTAAGATGGTAAGATCACAAGACGGGGAAACTCTGAATTCCAAATCATTGTATGGAGTACAGCCCAGGCAGTAAGCATCAAGCATCACATGCCTGAGAGATGGACTTTCCTTCTGCTAACCCACTGACATTTTGTGATCTACCTGCTAGTACCACACAGCATAGGTTATCCTTCCTGGAGCCATACTCTGTGTCCAGCTGAAGGTAGACAGCTTAAATTTGTAGCTAGCCAGACCTAGGAAGCACCTGTGTTTCCCTCTAATGTGTCTGCTGGATTTCTGCAATTAGATAAAATTCTAAAGAAAGCAACCATGTCTCACAGCCCCCTCATAGGACCTAACATAGTGTTGAACAAAGATGCATTGAGTGTTAAAATAGATTTGAAGAAAGCCTCAGTGGTCGACCGTTTGGAATTCTCATGCTTCATAAAGAGCAAAAAAGAAATCTTAGACGCTTCAGTTAGAAAAATAAGGCGGTGGTCTAAAGAGATAGCTCTGGGAAGACTGTTTGAATTTTCAGGGTCATCATGTTCATTGTGTTCAATAACAATGAAATGATTGAGCAAAATAAGTTCCCACAGGCAAGGCTTTGGTTTAAGTATCAGATCCGGGGCCAGGGCACTGGCTCAGACACCATGCCGATTTAAAAATTACACTTACTGCTGGATTGTTCCCCAAAATATTTTTGATCAACTCTACAATTTCAAAACAACTATAGATGTGAGCCCTGGATATAGCACAATCTCAATGTTTCAAAGATAATATAATCATTAAAGAATCAAGACGTTTTAGAGATGATCTTAAGGTATCATAAACTTTTGTTCTTAGAAAAATAAAGCAATCCCTGCCAACAGCAGTAACGTTAGGTCAGCAGGTTCCCATCTGAAGGGCCTACAAAACGCAGGAGAAAGAACGCAGGAGAAATAAAAATATCTGTAAGCAATCATGATAGAGAATAGAATTTCATAGTGCTTTCATAGACTCAGCAGTTTAGTGCTTAAAAGGGTGAACTAGAATAAACCCATAATTTCTTATGGAAGATAATAATTATAATTAACATCTATAGTATTTTGTAATAAAAAGTATTTTGCTGTATATCATGCCATTTATTTCTTACAACAAATGTCTGGAGTCAGTAATATTATTAGTTCTACTTGCAGTAAAACATGCAAAAGGCCACAGACACGGTTCACTTTCGATTATGGGAACATTGGAAGAAATTAAGCATAAATGTGGGTGCTTCACTGAGCCCATTGCTTGCCCCTGCCAGAGCTGGGCATAACTGCAACTACAGAATGCTCAGCTGGACCAGAGGGAAGCCCCTTGCCATCCTCTCCTCAGTAGGCTGTCTGCCTGTCCAGTCTATCGCGTGTGATCCCTACAACACATCTGCCCAAGGCCAGGGTAGCAGGCGGGCACCTCCAGTCCTACCGTGGATGATGTCCACACTGCTTCCTAGACGTATCTGGCATTGCTTGTGCTTTTCAAGTGAAGTTCTGAACACACAAGGAGATATTTGCTTATGTTGTAGACTTGACTTAATGGCGTGCAAACTCCTTGTAGAAATTTTGAGCAGTTTTATGCTTTCTAGGAGGTGGAACCTTAACATTAAAACTACATTTGACGCCCATTGTCCTTTTACTCTAGAAAAAGACTCTTGAGTAGGCTCCTCTGTGAAGCAAATGGAACTCTCAGGGGAAGGTCTGGCTGTGATGAATTAGAAGTCAGCAGATGTGTGTTGCATTTTATGTCTCTTGCGAAAACAGTCAAGTTTCTAAGTTTGAACTAAATCTTACAAACTAACTGGTTTGTTGCGGTAACCATGTTCTATTGCTGGTGTTCCTAGTTTTGGCTTCTTTCTCGAGCACTTGTTTGCAGGAAAAGCAGAATTATGCTGAAGACATGAGCCAAGCGTCCGGGCCATGATAACAGAGAGATTGGCAAGGAGTCAGGCAGAGTTCTGTGTGGTTCATTGTGGATTGGAGTGTTGCCCTCTCACGTGGAGTGTTGCTTCAGATTGAATCTAGGCTTTGCTAGATCTAATGAAATGGAGCTGTTGTGGAATTTTCTTGGAGACTTACATCTGGGTCACACCTGTGGAAAGGGTAGATCGTTTCCTGAAGGAATGAATATTTATAGAGTCAGTCATCCTGAAGATGGCCCTAGGCAAATGAGGAAGCTGGCCTTAGAATGCACCAAGGAATATGGTGTTCTCCTCTCTCTGTGCTGATTTCAGCCACACTCTGGTATATAACACTTCTTGTGGAGGAAAGGGATATTGCCTCTGTCATGTGGGACTAAGCTGCGGCCAAACAGGGGTGCCCAGTAACTAACTTTGGGGATCCATAGGGCTTCTGCAGTAAATATCTAAACATCTATATTCTAGTCTTCATATTGCTATTTACATTAAAAATATTAGTTACATGACACTTCCTTCCATTATATCTATATCTTCAGTTTAATTTTGTTAAAAGTTACAGTCTAACCTCATTTGTGAACAAGGAATTCTGAGAAATGGCCTGTCCACAGCTTGGCATTGAGTATCGAAGCGGAAGAGGGGAGCGATAGGGACTGTGTCATCCCTGACCACGGTGCCCAGTGGATTTGTGACCTCAAGGCAGCCATCAGCCACAGCGACAGCAGCCTGGCAGCCAAGGAACAAGGTGGAGAGGCCAAGGTCCTGAAGTCTGCACCCCAAGGACGTTACAAAATCCTTTGGGCAGAGAAGTTCTGTCAATACAGTGATAAGGCCTCAGACCACTGCATTAGGCTATACTTGCAGATGGGACAGATTAAAACAAGTTCTGTCAAGAAGAATGTGTGGAAAAGAAAATTAGCCCAGTGGTTGACAGCTAATACTCTCCTGTGTGTAAGATCATAACAAACTCCTTCTGTTTAATTTTGTTTTCAGCTACACTTACAGGAGAAGGAGATAAGCTGGAAGAAAGCAATCAGAGCTTGACATTTTCCAGTGTGTGTCCTGGCAATTCTGTATCCAGAAAGATTGCCTGAGAACTAGACTATCTTAAATCATCTTAGATATTTTTATTCTATCAGACGTATTAAAATTAAAGAGTAAACATTACAGAAACATTTTCTCATAAAAAATCCTGAAATGTTGCGGTAATGTCACAAATATGTAATATTTGTTCTAAAATACGCAATGTTTATTAGAACTTTTCTAGGTCTAGGACTAAGTGCTTTCAAGCTTCAAGAAGACACTCTTGGCCGGGCATGGTGGCTCACGCCTGTAATTCTAATACTTAAGAGATCGAGCCCTGTAGATCACTTGAGTCCAGGAGTTTGAGACCCAGCCTGGCCAACATGGCAAAACCTTGTCTCTACAAAAAATTAGCTGAGCATGATGGCATGCGACTGTAGTCCCAGCTACTCAGGAGGCTGAGGCATGAGAATTGCTTGAACCCAGGAGGCAGAGGTTGCAGTGAGCCGAGATCACGCCACTGCACTCCAGCCTGGGTGAAGAAAAGAAAAGCAGCAGCTAATTTTTATGACTACAGATTGTGTTTTATCTCTAGCAGCCTCCCAAGTAAAAGGGGTCAAGTCAGAAAATTTGAATTGCGCATCTTCCTCTATCACTCCCAGTAGGAGGAAAAACTCTCCGAAAAGCAAGTACAGTCGATTTAATTAATAGCATCTTCTTCTATTCCTGCTGCTCTCTTACAAGTTGGGTGACTTCCTACACGTTTTTTTTTTTAGAAAAAGAAAAGGAGAAAGAAAGAAACAGCAAAAGAAAGAAAAAAAAGAAGAAGAGATTTTAGAAAAAGAGAGAAAAGGAGAAAGAAAGAAACAGCAAAAGAAAGAAAAAAGAA
>PVKP010028669.1:0-29867 GCA_004027715.1 Plecturocebus donacophilus | reverse complement strand
TTCAACCCTGGTGAATCTGACGATGATGTGCCTTGGGGTTGCTCTTCTTGAGGAATATCTTTGTGGTGTTCTCTGTATTTCCTGGACTTGAATATTGGCCTGCCTTGCTAGGTTGGGGAAGTTTTCCTGGATAATATCCTGAAGAGTATTTTCCAGCTTGGATTCATTCTCTTCGTCACATTCAGGTACACCTATCAAAGTAGATTAGGTCTTTTCACATAGTCCCATATTTCTTGGAGACTTTGTTCATTTCTTTTTCCCCTTTTTTCATCATCTTGCCTTCTCGTTTTATTTCATTGAGTTGATCTTCAACCTCTGATATCCTTTCTTCTGCTTGGTCAATTCGGCTGTTGAAACTTGTGCATGCTTCGCAAAGTTCTCGTGTTGTGTTTTTCAGCTCCATCAATTCACTTATATTCTTCTCTAAGTTGTCCATTCTCGTTAGCATTTCGTTAAATCTTCTTTCAAGTTTCTTAGTTTCTTTGCATTGGGTTAGAACATGTTCTTTTAGCTCACAGAAGTTTCTTATTATCCACCTTCTGAAGTCTGATTCTGTGAGTTCATCACACTCATCCTCCGTCAAGCCTTGTTCTCTTGCTGATGAGGAGCTGTGATCCCCTGTAGGAGGAGAGACATTCTAATTTCGGGTGTTCTCAGCCTTTTTGCGCTGGTTTCTTCCCATCTTTGTGGATTTATCCACCTGTCGTCTTTGTAATTGCCGACTTTCAGATTGGGTCTCTGAGTGGACGTCCGGCTTGTTGGTGATGAAGTTTTTTCTGTTTCTTAGTTTTCCTTCGGGGGGCGCCCCTTCCCCACAGAGCTGGGCCTTCCCAGGTTCAGCTGTGCTTGTTCTCAGTCCTCAGGGCTTCCAATTGCTGTTCTCCTTGTGGGGATGGGACTAGCCGAGCCCGACTAAAAGGGCATCCAGTTCCGTACAATCCGCACCGAGAAGCGCCACGCCGGCCAAAAGAGTCGCGCTGGTGACCTGTGTGGCTCCTTTGCCGGGAATCTCCCAGTCTGTGGGCAACAAAAATTCGTCTGCAATTGCAGCATCCACTCGCTCTCTGCACTTTCACTGGGAGCTACAATCCTGAGCTGCTGCTACATGGCCATCTTGGATCTCTCTCCACCCGGTGATGAAGTTTTTTGTTTCTTAGTTTTCCTTTGGCGGATGCCCGTTCCCCATAGAGCTGGACCTTCCCAGGTTCGCTGTGCTTGCTGTGAAACTCTCAGTCCTCAGCGTTTCCAATTGCTGTTTTCCTTGTGGGGATGGGACCAGCCGAGCCCATCCGTCCCGTATACTCCGCACTGAGAAGCGCCGTGCTGGGGCACTGGCAAAACAGCTGCACCGGCCAAAAGAGTCATGCTGGCGACCCGTGTGGCTCCTCTGCCGGGAATCTCCCGGTCTGTGGGCGACAAAAATTCGTCGGAAAGTGCGGCGTCCACTCATTCTCTGCGCTTTCACTGGGAGCTACATTCCTGAGCTGTTGCTAATCGGCCATCCTCGGTTAGCAGGTTCTTGTACCCTGGACTTTTGATGCTGCTGCTGCGTCTGTCTCCAATCCCTATGCCTCTCCCCCTAAAGCTCCCACCTGTGAAGATTTGCCTCATATCATCTCCTCTGTGTAATCTCTTCTCAGATTCCCCTTACCATAAGTCCCCACCTCTCTGTCCCCCAACAGGGAGCATTGTCTCTGCTGGCTCCACTCTACTAGACCAGCAGGGAGACGGGGGAAGGATTTACTCCTTGGCTTACTTCTACAGACCACCCACTGGATATAACCTCCTCCCCCAAGGCTGGGGTGTACATAATGCACCCCAAGTGCCTTCACCCAGGCAGGTGTAAGGGCATGTGAAACTGGAGGCAAGAGCCTGGAAGGCTGTACATGCTGTGGCTGAAAAAAGATAGGCAGGGACGCCCAGGGAGTCCTTAAGGGGATCTGGGGAAGCTTCATCTTCAACCCCGGACAAGGGTCATTTGCTTGAAATGCCAGGACCAGGCAGTCCTGCTGGTTGCAAGCACAGCCTGTCCAACGTGATTGGAAATCACTTCCTGTTGTTCATGTCCTCTTGGAAAGTCAGGTGGCCCCTGCAACAAAATATGTGCTGTGTGGAGGAGAGAGGCGAGGGGAACTAGGGTCTCTGAAAATCTCAGGAGTCTAGTGCCAGCCCTGCTCACTTGGTTCACGTACTCAGTGACATTCATAAAAAGCGGGGGAAATCCGAAGAAAAGTGGTGCTCCCACAACCACCCAGCTGGTGGATGGCAGATATAGGTCTAGAGCCCATTTAGCTCACAGTATGCTCACCTGCAAAAACAGCTGGAAAACCCTCAGGTAACACAACTCAGATGTTTTAGTACTGAAGTCAGTGGATAGCACATTGTTTTGAAAAGTGGGTAAGGCCTCCCAGCACAGTAAAGCTGCACCAGTTTAAGATGGGCTTGCCCCTTTATCTGGGTGTCTGAGTGTTACACAAATGACTGCCACTACCACATGTGGTGGGTGGCACGAGGCACCTTGGCCAGATAGTCCTGACTGCACAGGACTCATAGACCATGCTCGTCAGCATTATGCGTGGTACCTGCATTTGGAGCAAGACAAAAGCAAGTTTCACAAAGTGCCTCCACAACCCTGCACTGGAACTTCTGGCTGAGGCACAGCACAGAAAATGCCTTCACCTCTTGTGGATTCTTGCCCAGGGCTGAGACCTGGCTGGCTGCCATGCTCTGTCCTGGGTGCTTGCTCCAGCCAGACACCAGCTGGGTCCCTTCAACTTTCCTGTCTATGTGCCTGCAATGAGTGATAGCTCCTGGGTCTCAAATCCTATACAACATGAGGCAGCCCATCCATGCTGCCTGTCTTTGTTTTGTTTTGATACTCTCCTCTTATAACAAGGATATTTGATTCCTTGTGAGGATGAGTCAAGTGGGTAAAATTTGCCTCCGGAAAATGGCCTGTCAGCATTATCAGATGTCAAGGAACTAGAGTGCATTGAAGATTGTAGTCTTTTGTTATCAACTAAAGATCAACTTTCTATTTTTTAATATCTGTTATACTTAACATGATAAGTTTCTCATAAATTCATGGTCAATGTCAATGCTAATGACTTCCCCAGATGGTTCAGAAAGAGTCTGAAAGGCCAGGCACAGTGGTTCATGCTTGTAATCCCAGCACTTTGGGAGGCCAAGGTGGGTGAATCATGAGATCAGGAGTTCGAGACCAGCCTGGCCAACAGAGTGAAACCCCGTCTCTCCTAAACAAAAATTAGCTGGATATGGAGGCAGACGCCTGTAATCCCAGCTACTCGGGATGCTGAGGCAGGAGAATCACTTGAACCCAGAAGGCAGTGGTTGCAGTGAGCCGAGATTGCACCACTGCACTCTCTAGGTGACAGAGCAACTCCATCTCAAAAAAAAAAAAAAAAACCCAGAAAATCTGAAAATGTCTGCAAATGAAAAGAACTCGATTTCCCTCTTCTTGGTTTATAAAGGCTCCTGCAGATGCTGTCTGTTGGCAGCATGATACCCTTGAGGTACTTTCTTCAGATTATTTACACATGTGGTGTACATGCCTTGATGACAAACAGATTATCCAGTCCTTCACAGCCCATGAGTTTCACGTCTTTAGTAGTCTGAGGTTGGCATCATTGCATGTATATAACAGATTCCCTATACCGGCCTCCTAGATATTGCATGCACTGCTTCAGTTGCATTACAGCATGTTACGTTTTAAACTTTACTGTGACCTTGACACTGTCTTAGGTGCAGTCATGCATCACTTACTAATGGGGTTACATTCTGAGAAATGTAGGTGGTGATGTGTGAGCAATACGGAGTATACTCACACAAACCTAGATAATATAACCCACGACACCCTGAGGCTGCATGTTGTAGCCTGTTGCTCCCGGCTACAAACCTGCACATGTCACTGTACTGAGTACTGTAGGCAGCTGTAACACAATGGTAAGTATTTGTGCATCTAAGCACACCTAAATGTAGAAAAGGAATAGAAATGCGGTATTATAATGTCGTGGGGCCACTGTCCTGTACGTGGGGCATCGACGTCTGAAACGTTGTCATGCTGAGCACAACGGTATTGCTGTTGTTACTGCTGCTGTTGTTCGTATTTTACAGGAAAGGAGACGAAACAACTGGAGAATCAATATACTTGTTTTAGGCTCATCATGTCCAGGGTTAGAATTTAGGCATTTCTTAATTTCTTAGCCTCAATCCTGAATTTAAGTAACCGTTTGGTAGCCCCTGTGTCTACTTCATTAGTATCAGCTCCTATCCCAATGAATCTCCTTTTCACAGCTTTTTGTTTTTTCTGAGTTTCTTAACCTGAATTCTAACTTGTAACTTTAATTCTGTTCCATGATAAAGAAGGTATTTCAAGCTATTTCCTCTAAATACAACTCTTCCTGGACACAGTAAATTTGCTATAGGGTCTTCTAGTTTGAACTGCTATTTCCATAACTTGTAATTTCAGCCTTGACTTCTCCTTTGCTCTAGGGACAGTTTTATGACTGCACTCTAATGTTAAATAGTTCAGCTTGGGTCTTTACACAATTTATTTGTTTTTTGGATTTTGATCAGAGACTGATGGCTCTAAACATCTCTAGTTTCCTGAACTATTTGAAATTTTCTTCATCACCAACCTAACTACATTTTATAAATTTTGTAAAGTACAAAGGACAAAACACCCAAGAAAAAATTATATATTCTCTATTTGTAGGATGTAAATTTTATATGTTTTATTACATGAAATTATGAATTTAAGATCCCCTTCCTCCTTGATCACTTAGTGACTAGGTCTGTTAAATTCTTAAATGGAAATATTCAAAATCATTCATTCTGTTTGTGCTTTATCAAGTTTTGTTTATATATTTTAATTTGGTTTTGCTTTATATGTTTAGGTACATGTTGCTTTGTATATTATATTGTCTTATTTTCTAAACAACATAAGGTAATAAAAATGCAACAGTCATTTGGGAAACGCAAATTAAAAGCATAGTGAGACATCACTATACTGTGATGTAATGTGGTGTCCACTTGACTGGGCTGAGTGATATCCAGATAGCAGGTAAAACATTATTTCTGGGAAGTGTTAAGGGTATTTCTGTGAGAGATTAGAGATTAGCTTTTTTTTTTTTTTTTTTTTTTTGAGATGGAGTCTCTCTCTGTCTCCTAGGCTGGAGTGCAGTGGTGCGATCTCGATTCACTGCAACCTCCACCTCCCAGGTTCAAGCAATTCTCCTGCCTCAGCCTCCCGAGTAGCTGGGTTTACAGGCACATGCCACCACACCTGTCTGATTTTTGTATTTTTAGTAGAGACAGGGTTTCACCATGTTGGTCAGGCTGGTCTTGAACTCCTGACCTCCTGATCTGCACACCTTGGCCTCCCAAAGTGCTGGGATTACAGGCGTAGGCCACCACGCCTGGCTGAGATTAGCATTTGAATCAGCTGGCTGAGTAAAGACCCACCCTCCCTAATGTGGGTGGCACTGGCCAATATTTTGAGGGTAGGAGCAGAACAGAAAGGCATCAGGGAGAGTAACCTTGGCAAAAAGGACATCCATCTCCTACCCTGGGACACCACCAGACATTGATGCATCTGGTTCTTGGGCCTTTGGGCTTGGACCAGGACCTATGTGCCATTAGCTTCCCTGGTTCTCAGGCCTCTGAGTTTAGACAACTACACCAGCTTTCCCATATCTCCAGCTTACAGAGAGTGGATCCTGGGCTTCTCAGCCTCCATGATCACATGGGCGAGTTCCTCATCGTAAGTCTCTTTCCATATATCTATACAGATTCTATTGGTTCTTATTCTCTGGAGAGCCCTTGCTAATATACACGAAAAAGCCAACATGAAAAAGAGAAATACAAAGGTTGATAATGATAAAGAGGAACCCTCAGACTATATTGGGAGTATAAATTGGCGCAGCTGCTTTGGAAAACTGTTAAGATTTACTAAAACTTATGAAACTGCCTTTGCTAAATTTTTAACAGAGAAATTTAGTCTAACTGACTCCATCTTGCTTCTGTTCTTGCAAGCTAATTCCCTTTGTTAACATTAAAACAAAGACGGATAACAGTCTCTCCCTGAAACTACCTCCCTCCTTGCTCAGGGACCAAAATTGCCTTTGTAAGATGAATGGAGGGCCACGAGATTAAGATTATGGGAGCAGTCTGAATTCTGCTAAGAGGTAGGCTTAAATGATAACCAGCCACTGTTTTCTGGTTTGCTTTTCTACAATTCCTTGCCCCTTAGGAGTCATGTGGCTAGTGGTCACAAGACTGGTGACTTCTCCAATTGTTTTAATAGATAACACTACTATTATAGAGGCTAAGGTTGTTATTTTGAGATGTTTTTCAAACTTCTGCATTCTGGCAACTGCCTGACTGCACCTGACCCATTACTCATGACTCAACCAGTCCTGTGGCCCCCACCTAGAGGTGGATTCAGTGCACAAGGACCATTTTCCACACTCTGATGATTTCATCCCCAACCAATCAGTGGCACCCATTCCCTAGCCTGCTGTCCACCAAATTAGCCATAAAACCCCTAGCCTCTGAGTTCTCAGAGAGGCTGATTTGAGTAATAAACTCCTGTTTTGCTTGGCTAGCCCTGTTTATTAAACTTATTCTGTACTGCAATACTGCTGTCTCAGTGAATCGATTTTTTCTGTGCAACAGGCAAAAAGGATCTGGTGATTACAACAGGCAAAAAGGATCTGGTGATTGCCTACCTTCCAATCAGCAATTATATCTCTAGGTATATATCCAATATAAATGTGTGTGTGTTTACCAAAGACGTACAAGAACGTTCACAGCAGCTTTATTCATAAAGTCCTAAAACAGGAAACCCAATTTTCTATCAACAGTACAATTAATAAATAAATGTTGGTATTATACAATGGACATCTATACAGCTACAGGAACTAACAGCAAACTGTTGCTACCCACATACCATGGATGAATCTTGCAAACATACTGAGTGAAAGAAGCCAGACCAGAAGAGTATACACCATATGACTCTATTTATGTAAAGTACAAAAATAGGCAAAACACTAGCCTGGGCAACATAGCAAGACCCCATTTCTACAAAAATTAGCTGGTTGTGGTGGTGTGCACCTGTAGTCCTAGCTACTTGGGAGGCTATAATCATACCACTGCACTCCAGTCTGGGTGACAGAGCGAGACACTGACTCTCCAAAAAAAAAAAGGCAAAAGAAACCTATGGTGTTAAAAGTCAGAATAGTTGGTACCTTCCTAGGATGGGAAAGTGACTAGGAAGGGACAGGAAACGAATTTCTGAGGCTGTTTCTTAACCTAAATGCTAGTACCTGAATGTTCACTGTAAAAATCCAAGTAGCTACACACTTGACTTAGACACTTTTCCATGTATGTGATACACTCCAGCAAAACTGAAAAATAAAAAATCTCACACAGGGCTCTGCACAGTATTTATTATGAAACAGAGCATGCAATGCTTTGTATTTCTTTACAAGGTAGTAAAATTCAAATTTAAAGGAAAATTGTGCCAGGCATTGTGCTAATCCCTTCTCACAAATCACTTTAATGGCCCACATTGCCCACTGAGGTGGGTACTATGATCCTATTCTCCAGATTAGGGAAATGAGGCTCAGAATGAAATCAGTTTGTCTTAGACCACACATCTGCTACCTGACCACGAGGAGATGCGGAGGGAAGCCCAGTAGGCTGAGAGCCTGCAGTTGGAACGAATCCCAGCAACCCTGTGGCTCAGCCTGTTTATCTGTGTAGGGCAAACATAATCTTCCCCCATGGTATTTTATAGGAATTGCTTAGCGATTCTTCACAACTAAAATGAAGCCTTAGCATTCTTCCATTGAACTTCTCGCCTTCCACTGAGCACTGATTTTATTTCATCACCCTTTGTTAGGAGCCTGGTATTGCTGACAGTGTCATTTTACACACTGAATTTCTTCCGTAACATTTCCTCTACAGTGTTTAACAACTTAAAAAACTTGTATTATGTGATCCACCTAATTGAATTTAATAATCTTACAGCTTGTTTAGGGCATTCGATGTTTTCACTTCACAGCAATTTAAACTGAGAGCAAAAAATGTTTATGCAAAATTCCTGCTTCCAAAAACTTTGGCTCATACTAAAAGGTGCATATAAAATAAAGCTAAAATGAAGGACATAAAACCTCATAGAAGGAGAAGAAACTAATGAAGGATAATACAACAGTCATGGTTGAACATTAAATTTAGCTCTAAACTTTCTGGAAGACAAGAACAACATAATATTCTTATCTAAAAAAAGGAAGACAATCTTCAAAGAAGATTCAAAGAAGACAATCCTCCAGGTACAAATTTCCAAGAAGAATGCCACAGAAACACACAACTTTGTCAAAAAAAATTGGCAATGAGTGATATAAATTATATGTAGAGTAATAAATTAAGAGGAAAATCTTACAAACTCAGCAGCCCTGGATTTTATTTTTAAATAGTAGTTCAAGGGAAAGACAAAATAATAAAGGAAGAAAGGGAGTGTCTGAATTTTAAAAGGCTCATAATTTATTTATCCTAACTTTGTACCCAGTGACCAACATCTCTTCACCCTGCCTTCCCCCACACCCCCACCCCAGCCTCTTGAAACCACCATTCCATTCACTGTCTCCAGGAGATGAATATTTTCAGATTCCACATATAACTGGGATCATGCGGTATTTGTCCTTCTGTGTCTGCCTTATTTCACTTAACATAATGTCCTCTAGGTTCATCCATGTTGCAAATGACTATAGTCAAAAATAATGTACTGTATTTTTCAAAATAGCTAGAAGAATGGATTCTGAATGTCCTTACCACAAAGAAATGTCAAGTGTGAGATGATGGATATGTTAATTACCCTGATTTGATCATTAAACAATGTAAACATGTATAGAAACATTACAGTGTACCCATACATTATCATGTATCAACTGAAAATTAAAACAAAGGCGGCAGAGGCCCACTAGGCCATCGGTGTGATGTGGGTTCACAGCTCAGCAGCCAGGGGCTGGGCTCAGGCATCCACTCCCTGCCACGGGAGGCATCCTCCACCTTTTGGCCTTTAACTTCTCACCATGGAAGGAATGGAATTCATAGTACTTTCCCTGACTGCCTCCTGGTCAGAGCACCCTGTAAAAAGCAGAAGTCTCTACCATCATCATCTTACCGCCAGCAGCATCATCAAAATGGAAAAATAAATCCCCACCTCCCAAGGCTGGGAAGCAGTTAAATTGCCACCCACCATTCTTGTTGGGTGTCCTTGTTTTGAGCACAACTTCACTTGTTCCTCTTACAGTCCTTTCCAATTGAATAAGGAAGGGCATTTATTAGAAAATCTCAGCGTGTGATGAATCAGCACAGAATCACAAAAATGTGCTGCAAAATATGACCTTTCACTATGAGCGGGGCATGCCCAGTATTTCGTCCTTTCCCTTTGGCATAAGCCTGTAAGCAACAACAAAAAAAATTCCCTTAAAGTTACAAGAGACACAAAAATTGGTGACAAATTCACTGAGGACTTTATTCTCCAGAAAAGCATGTTGTTTTCTCCACACTGACAATGGTGGGTTTTAAGCTGGAAATTACCAGTGAGCATGAGACTCTGTGTGCCAGATGCATGTGCACGGAAGTGTGCGTTCACGTGTGTGTGTGTGTCCCTCAATCAAGGCCCAGAACCTGGGAGGTGCAGTGTTTTCAGTGTTCTTTTCTTGAGTAGCCTCATGGTTGCTAAAAATGACTTCTGAATTCCTCAGGCAGCAGGGACCAGTGCCACTAAGACGGGAGAAGTGGACGCCATGTTTGGTCACAATAAAGGGCAGCATCCACCACATCAGTACCTGGCCCCATACTACTATTCTTGGCTGTGCAATCCCTGCACAATTGTCATTGCCAAGGTGGGTGTCCAAGGCGAGGCAGCTAACGGACAGAACGATGCACTACCAAGCCAGAGAGGGGGTATGGAGAACACCCAGGCCAGCCACTGACGTTCCTCTCTGTGACCTTGCCAACACCTGAAACACACACTTGAGATGTAATGAGTTTGTGTGGGTTCCACTCGGCTGAGCCAATACTGGCATTATTCACTAAGACACCCATTGCAAAAGGGTTAACTATCAACTCAGGCCAGTTGGGGATCTATTTACAGAGATATGTTTATACATTTGTATCACTCTATCAACTACAACTCTAAACAGACAGCAGGCTTCTGAGGAACCATTTCTAAATGCATGTTTCCAGTGGTGTTTCTTGACATGGGGTTCTCAGACCGTGCATGTTAGAATGAACTGGGAGGGCTTGGTAAGATGCAGATTCTCAGGCTTCACAGCTGGCCAACTGGGGCAGCCTCTCTGGGATTGACACTTAGGAATTTCTGTTTTTATCAAGCTCTCCCAAGTACATGCATGCACTGTTCATTTTGAGAAGCTCTCCTCTTTGAGCTAGTTCAGTAAGGTTTACCCCCTGGTGATGAATACACCAGCTGATCGCCCATGAGCCGGTGCTCTGAGATGCAAGTTAGCATGGGGGTGGATGTGCGCTTGTGCCTTTTGAGATGGTGAGTTAGTGCATGGGGGTGAATGTGCGTTTGTGTCTCTGAGATGTGAGTTAACACACGGGTGTGAAGGTGCACTTGTGTCTCTGATCTCAGTGGCTCGTGAGGACTGGCATCAGTGGTTTCACACAGCAGCCTGGTTTGCTTTGGAAACAGAAGCACCGTCAACATGCAACATCTCAGAAACTGCCCTATGGATCTTTCCACAAAGGCCAGAACTGCATCATTGGTATTTCAATTTGAACTTTTACATTTTATGTTAATTTCCCCTGTGTCTCTCATTCAACAAGGATTGAAAATTCCCATTGAAACTAATGGAGCTTATCCATTAGCCTCAGGGCAAATAGTATGCTCCTGTGATTTAAGAATAAGAGAAGAGTCACAGAACGACGTTCTGGAACCTGCTTTCTCCCTCACAACCCAAACTAGGTGGCTACAGCGGAGGTTCCTGTGATACAGAGGACACCATGCTTTCCCAGCAAATGTGCCTGAAGGAAGCTTGCACTGCCCTGCCTTGAAACATGACACACATGGCTGCCTCTGTGCCCTACATGACCCAAGAGCAAGGAATACCCCAGTACATTTTCTAAACAGGCATCAGGCAACATTTTTCAAATAGGATGAGGAAAAGGCAAGGGCTGTGTGTCAGATACATTCTGATTGACCATTTTGCCTCACTCTGATGCATCTGGTCTTTGCAAAGCTGCCATGAGTGGCCAAGTCCTCTCTGCCTTTGCTTGGCTGAGGCTAGCCTTCCTTTACCTGTCTCATGCTTCCCCACCTTCCTTCTAGCCATGGATTGTGTGTGACCTTCTCCTGGGTTGGCTGAAAATAAATGAGATGTCCCTATCCACCACTCATCCTGACAACTGCCTTCCCCCAACCCAGCCCTCAGCTCCCTTCTTTTCTACTTTCTGATAGACATTTTCCCACCAAGAAGAAAAAGAATGAAAACAAAACAGTTTCTTATCACCACCATGATTTCTGGCACAACTGCGTATTTATCTGTGCTTCCAACATCTGACCTACAAGCTATATGATAAAACTGATACTGACATTTTGTTTAGCTTTACATATTATATGATGATATCTTTTATGCCCTGTGAGATTTCTATTTACATGTGAGATTCCGATTCTGAGGCATTAAATTTAGACATAGGCATCATATATTATGCTACTCTGACCCGGCTCAAAATTTGTCAATAGGGAAAATGAGCTTGAGAGAGAGAAAGAAAAACAAAAACTCTTTATCTATAAAATTCAGGTTGAAACTTCCTTTATTAAAAATCCAAATAACTTATATAACTCTGAAATTACCAAGAAATTCTACAGAACATGCCACCTTTTATTTAGGAAACAAGAGTCTCCCATTTTCCAGTGTGGTTCTGAGCTATTGTATGTTCAATCAAGCTATGTGGATAGATCTGCACCATTTCAGCCGCATCCCACCCCATCCCACAATGTTCCTATAGATAAGAGCACATGCGGGCATTGTGATTTTGCTGTTATTTGTTGTTTCACAGTAAAACTGCCTTAATCGTGCTTATCAACATGCAGCTGTAACCATGGGACCCAGCAGCACCTTTCCTCATTGCTTGTTCCCCCTAGGTCTCCGGGTCTCCCGCAGGGGCTTCCCAGTGGGCTGCAACTGCAGTATATTAGTTCGGCATGCTCTAATCCGAGCAAAAGCTGCTCGAGTTGGGTCAACCTTTCTATCAAAAACTGGGAAGAGTTTTACAAAGGAATGACAGCAAACAATCAGCAAAAGCTGAAGAGAAGAGCCTCAGACTACTAAAGGATTTAAACTTGGGGCGCCTTGAAGCCCCCTGCTTTCCCCTTTCAGTTGGTACAATTTGGATCCATAGGAGAGAAGGCCTAGTTGGATTTTCCTCAGGTCATTTCTCCTCATTAAAACTGAGCTTTACAAAATTGGTGCCTGGCAGGCTTTGTGTCCTGGACCCTGTCTGCCCTGGACCCAAGGCTCTATTTACCATTGCCTTCCAATGTCCACAGTGTTCTGGTGGTGGCCTCCTCTCCAGCCCCATCTGCTCGTCTGTAGAACACAAAAGTGTAGTTACACCTGGTTTCCCGTCAAGGGTGGTGCTGTCAATTTCTATGCCCCATACTCTAATGATTACTTGGTGCTCTGTTAAAAACATACAGACAGACTCAGATGTTGCTGGCTGAGCCATGTACCACCTAG
Organism: Plecturocebus donacophilus; assembly: GCA_004027715.1. Classification (NCBI taxonomy): domain Eukaryota; kingdom Metazoa; phylum Chordata; class Mammalia; order Primates; family Pitheciidae; genus Plecturocebus; species Plecturocebus donacophilus. Next base: position 17,076 of record PVKP010028669.1, on the reverse strand, counting down.
GAGGCCTCAGGACTTAACTTCTCTAACCCCTAATTTCCTGACTTGAAAAATCAGGTTTGTGAGACACACAGGGCCTTTGTTCAGAGCTGGATGCACAGGGAGCACTCGGTGAAGGCTCTCTCCCTCCTGCCCGGGCCCAAGGCTTCCCATTGAGAATAAGAAAAAAAAAGTGCCCTTTTATGAACTTGATAATAAAAGGAACCTAAGTAAGTCAAAGCGCTCACCAAGTTTTAAATGCTGATTTGCCAGCTGAACTACCTAAACCCCTTCGGCATCTGCTGAAGATCAAACCTGTGAGACGCTGTGAATCTGCTTCCACTCCATTTGTGCTCTTTTAGGAAGGATGCCACTGAGGCCTTCCCTACAGTGGCCACTCCCACCAGGCTTTCCTCCCACCAGCGAAGTCTGCAAGGTGGAGCTGTCAACACCAGTTTGGTAAATGAGGAGTAGCCAGTGGAGGGATGACCAGCAGCTGCTACAGCTGAGTGCAAAGGCAGAATTTAAAGTGGAACAATCAAGACAGTGTTTCTAGCGCTCTGGTGACATCATACACCATGAACATTTTATTCATTGTCTGCATGGAGCAGAGAAAGAAAGGTTCACTCATTGCAGAGGCAGATCAGGGAGCAATCCAGATTTTCGAGCAGAAGCCTACACTCTCCTGGTTTGTGGTGGTGTAAACAATGATCTTTTTAATCTTCTCTGATAAAAGGTACATGAGCGCCGGAGCAGTGAGCACAAAACTGCCCCTAGAGGCTACATCACTAGGCTGCCTGTCTGGGCAATGGCCCGGGATGAGCTGGTTTCTCTGGATTTGTATGCTCACTTTTTAGCCAAGACTAGAATTATCAACTATTGATGAAATCCAGAGTCCTGAGAGTCCCCAGGATTCCACCCAATTTTTTGATGTTGTGCTTCCTTATTATAACTGTAACTCTTGCATCCTAGCGAGCTGTGAATTAGATTAGAGGTTCACAAACTCCAGCCCATGGGCCAAATGCAGTCCCTGCCTGTTTCTGTAAATAGAGTTGTTTGGATGTTTGTGGCTGCATCTGTGCAGCAATGCAGAGCTGAATCACCACAGAGATCATACGGCCTGCAAAGCCTAAAACTCTTACTCTCTGCACTTTACAGAAGACGTTTGCTGACCCTGAGTTGGATGCTGTCTTGTTTCTGAGCACAAAAGGAGGCTCCTTGCTCAAGTGCTACAGTGACATGTACTGCTTTCCTGGCACTAGCTGCTTGTACATGGGAGGAAACAGAACAAGAACTCCCTTCCCAACACAGACTATGCTGGAATATCAAAAATGACCAGATGGTTGGGACTCCAATGTAACTATAGAACAGAGGCAACTAAAGCCTCTTGGCAAAATCGAGGAAGGATTTGCTTGTATAAATGTGGCCTTTTCTGATCCCATTATAGCAGATCTTGGGTTTAAAAACTGTCAGAAAGACCAAAATATGTATTTGTTAAAAATCTAGCCTAGTTGCTACTAACCTTTTATTGGGGGGAAAGGAGTAGTAGTATTTCTGAAGAATAACACACACAGAAGTCCACAATTTTACTTACAAGTTCTGGGGGGTTCATGGGCCCCCAACAAGCTAATCCATGAACCCCAGATTAAGAAACTCTGATAAATTTTTCTGCTTGTCACGGGAAAAACAAACTTTAAAAGTGTTAGTCGGCCGGGCACTATGGCTAACACCTGTAATTCCAGCACTTTGGGAGGCCAAGGCAGGCAGATCACAAGGTCAAGAGATCAAGACCATCCTGGCCAACTTGGTAAAACCTCATCTCTACTGAAGATACAAAAATTAGCTGGGCACGGTGGTACGTGCCCTAGTCCCAGCTACTCGGAAGGCTGAGGCAGGAGAATCACTTGAACCTGGGAGGCAGAGGTTGCGGTGAGCGAGAATGCACCAGTGCACTCCAGCCTGGGCAACAAAGCTCGAGACTCTGTCTCAAAAAATAAATAAATAAAATTGACAGCATTTACTAAGGGCCAAATGAGTGGTAGAGACAATAACGTTATTGGAATTGAGTAAAGAAAGAGATACTTCTTGTTTAGTAAGGTTAGAGAAGCCTCCACAGAAGAGATGCAATTTGTCTATGATCTCAGAATTGCCAAGTTTTAGACAAGCAGGAAGGAGCAGGGTGGGCTGGGCTGCAAATGTCTTGAAGGCTCAGAGAGATCTCAGCCTTGAGTGTCTCCCTATGGGCCCCAGGTTGGGGGCTCTAAAACATCCCTAAAACACAGTCATCTAAAGAACGACCAGGTGTCTATTCCAGATTCTACAGTGCACCTAACCACTGAGAAACCACACTTGTCAGGAAACTCAAACTAACCTGCCATTATCTGAAAAATCTGCTTACATACTACTCCTTTTTTCACTTCCATACCTGTGTGAGGCCAGATATTCCTCCTCTACGTCAGCCAAGGCAACACATTATAATAGACTCAGCCTAAATGCAAGAGCATATGGAACAGTCCAGCTGTCTTCCACTAAGCCTGATGCCAGAGAGATTTATAAAACACCAAAACACTGCCATTCTTATTGTCCTTGGGGCTTTGGAAAAGATATTTTCATAAAAATATGGAATTTATGTAATGGAATTTTTATTGTGCTTTTAAAGTGACTATGTATTTTTGAAACTTGTCAATTTTAATTTCTAGTATTGTAAATAGTAGGTCTAGCCAGTAAGAAACAAAAGCTCCCTAGGTTCCTCAGGTTATTTTTCTTTTCTTTTTTTTTTTTGGAGACAGGATCTCACTCTGCCATCCAGGCTGGAGAGCAGTGGCATGATCTCAGCTCACTGCAGCCTCAACCTCCTGGGTTGAAGTGATTCTCCAGCCTTAGCCTCCCCAGTAGCTGGGACTACAAGCATGAGCCACCAATAACCAGCTAATTTTTATATCTTTAGTAGAGATGGGGTTTTGCCATGTTGGCCAGGCTGGTCTCAAACTCCTGACCTCAAGTGATCCACCTGCCTTGGCCTCCCAAAGTGCTAGGAGAACAGGTGTGAGCTACCACACCCAGCCAGATCCTCAGTCTTTAGAAAATAAAGGAGTCCTGAGACTGAAAGTTTGAAGAGAACCATTACTTTACATAAAGTAAAACTCAATGACATGCCTCCTGTGAATCAGGCTTTTCTGGCCTGCTTTTCTCATGTTTGTTTCTTACTTTTTACTGAGTTAGGCTGTGTGCTCAGGAACTCAGAAAAGCAACCTGTCCTTGTAGCCTGTAAAGTTCCTAAAATTCTGTTCCGGGTCTCCATGTCCAAAGCTAAGCCAAGGGGTTTTAGAATACCACATAAGCCAGGCACAGGGGTTCACATCTGTAATCCTAGTACTTTGGGAGGCTGAGATAGCAGATCGTCTGAGCCCAGAAGTTCAAGACCAGCCTGGCCTACATGGCAAAACTCATCTCTACTAAAAACATAAAAATTAGCTGGGTGTGGTGGTGCACGCCTCTAATCCCGGCTGCTCAGGAGGCTGAGGCACAAGAATTGCTTGAACCTGGGAGGTGAAGGTTGCAATGAGCTGAGACTGCACCACTGCACCCCAGCCTGGGCAACAGAATGAGACTCTGTCTCACGAAAAAAAAAAAAAAAAAAAAAAATTACGAAACAGAAATTAAACAATGCCCAATAAAGTACAGGATGTTAATTTCTTAGAATTTTATTAAGAATGTGACATTATTTGCCATATAACTCATTTCTTTCGAGATAGATGTTAAATAAATGAAAGTTGATGTGCCATGCAGAGCTTTATTTCTTGGCAAGAAAGCTGATGGATTAAAGATGGCCACAGTTGCTTTGCACTCTCCCCATTGAGAAGCGGAGTTTATCTTCCCACAGCCTGAATTTAGCCTGGCCCTGTGAATACTTAAGGCATAGATTATGATAGAGTGGCACTGTGCCCATTGCTGGCTCAGCCTCTTAGAGGACTGACAAGAGCTTTTGCTTCTGCTGTTTGGGGACAATCACTCCTAGGACTCTGCCTCTCAGACCCTGCTGCTGTGCTGTGAAAATCCCAGGCCACACAAACAGCCATGTGTAGGTGCTGGGGTCAACATCCCAGGCCAAGCTCCTGGGCCCAGGCCATACCCACTGGCAGCTGTGGGACTGAGTGTCTCAGAGGCTTCCACTGGTGAACCTCCCAATGACTGTGGTCCAGGTGACATCACAGGACTAGGGCCCAAGTGACCATGGTCCACACACAGAGCTCTGGGGAATAATGAAACAGTTGCTTTAAACTATTAAGTGTTGTCTGGTTTGTTAGGCACCAGTATATTTTAAATATATATAAAATGTGGGGAGACACTGCTTGAATTCATCACTTTCTCTATTAAGACCTGTTAGGCACATTAATCAACAACAACTGCTACAGACCCTGAAGTAAGCATTTTGCATTAAGTGACTGGATCCAACTAGTTTAATGAAAAATCTGGTCTCCAATCTTATTTTTGATCCAGAGCACAAGGGACTATTAACTTTCTTTTCCATTACACTCTTCCACTCAGCAAGCACTGTGTGGAGTGAAGGAGATTAGTAGGTCATACACAAAAGGTTCCCTGGGGTTTGAAACGTAGATTGTTGACTTTCCTACTTGAGTTCCCTTCTTGCCCAAGACCATAATTCCAAGAATTCCCCAGCATCATCCCAGGAATCTAAACAGTCTTTTAAACAGCTGCTAAATGTCGATGGTCTCATGATTCTTTAAAGGAATTTTTCTGTGGGTGGAGGAAGCCTCCCTTATGGCTCCTAATCAAATGTTGAAAGTGCGCCCACAACACTGACTGGAACAGAGTGAAATCTTCAGAACTGCAATGCAGATAAAGGGTCTCCTCTTCCATAAATAATGACTTTCTATAGAAAAACTAATTGCCTTCTTCCTTTTCTGTTGAGTAAAAAGAAGACTGTTGATACATGATAAAATCCAAATAAGCTCTAATAACCAGAGAGTTACTCCAGTCTCCTGATTTCCCTTTCCCACGATCCCCTGGCATTGACTTCCTGAGGCAGTCACACAGGCTAAACGGCAGGACTCACCTGCCACTTGACAGCGGGACACACAGCCAGGTGGAGGGGACTGCTCCATCAGCACACTAAGCAGCTTCCCCTACTTCACCGTGCTTAGCACGAGATAGGGGGCACTGAGCACTCACAGCCCCTCAGCGCCACACCACGTCCCCACTGTAGGCTAGGCAAGGATCCAGAATCTTTGTGAGCCCCCTGAATCTGAGGCCTGGAATGGCTGCCGGGTGCCCAGGCTTTCCTCAGGTTCTTCTTCCAAGTTAGGGTTCATGAGAAAATTTTCTCAGTCTGAATTGAAACCAAGAGGTTAACAGAATATTTTGGGTGGGGGGAAGGCATCAGAGAGACCTCTGTGCACAGCCAGCACTCGCATACTCGTTAATGGAAAAGGAGGATTCATCTCTGATGCCACGAGGGTCTGGCCATCAAGAACAGAGGGAAATGCAATGCACCCCTCTGGCCCTATCAGAAGCAAATATGGAGGAGCCTCTCGGTGCATGCCTCTTGACTTGACTGCTTTTTTTCTTCTACAACTTGACTGCTTTTGGCTTTTTTCATTAGATTTTTGAAATTCTATGTTTTGAGCAGTTCTGTTCAGTTTGGTGGCTTCACATAGAGTGTGGAGGTTAGGTGAGTGCTCTAGCTTTCAAATGATACTCAAACCTTGGAGATCTGAGGACTTTCCCTCCTACCTGTCATCAAAGGACTTAGTGCACACCTCTGAGACGTGGTATCTTTAAAATTAAATTGATGCTTTACGTATCCGGAAAAAATCTGAATTTTTGTCTCCATGAAAAGTATTGTATTACACAAACCTTTCCAATCTACCAAATTGAGTGACACAAATAAATGACTCATTGTCCCTGGCCAGGGCTTTATCAAATGCCCCAGCATTCCCAGTGCTGGTGACCTATTAATAGAAAACAAATATTAAGTCTCAGACCTACTTACTCAACTAAACTGAACTGTAAGAATAAAAACTGGACCTTGGACTCTGGCAAGCCACTAAGGCAGGGCCACCCCAATGTAGTGGGCACATTTAGGTTTACTCGTATTTAAAAGTTTAGTCACATTTTGGGGCAAATTTAATTTTCTAGTATAAAGTTATTTTGAAGTTATTCTGCTCATGCACTGGATTTTCCCATGTTCCTGGAACTCTAATGCCTTATTTTCAACCGAAAGCCTCTATACTCTCCATTACTGCAGAAAGGATAGGGAAGAAACCTTTCCTTGCAGTCAGCTGCCCTGTGAACAAGCATAAAAGAAACCCAACATATTTGTAATGACTCCTTGTGAAATCTCTGGCAGAGACAGAGCTGAACTGATTCCAACAGCACTCCATTTCCTGCTAATGCCATATGAATGGTTGTTAAGTATAATACCATGTGGATTGTTAAAGAAGAAATATTTTAATGACACTTGTTACAGCACAGTGAGAAAGAATTTATTCAGGACCATTGCAACCGGTATAGAGACCACAGCAACGTGGTCTTGCCATGGGGGAGAGGGAGCAGGCTCAATGCTTGAATACAGCATGAGCAAGTGGGAATTTATAGCCAAGGCCCAGGGTGGGACTTAGTGGACAGAAACTCACTAAGGGAAAATGTCAGGGTGAGGCAGAGTTCTACCTGAACCAGCCCACCAGAATTCTGGCTGAAGGCCAGCCAGATGATCAGACGTCACTTGGGGGATGGTGGAGGATAAGCAGATACTAAGCATGGAGTGTTCTTACTAAACTAACTGGATTTTACAAGGAACTACACAGATGGGTGTAGCAGAAGATTCAGAAGCCTGACTAAAGTTTGGCCAAGCAAATAATCCTTGTCAGAGCTTAGAACATAGAGGACAACTGTGGCTGAAGAATTATCCAAGATTAAAGGAAAATAGTGACCCAAAGAAGGAACTCACCTAAGGTGATAGCTTGTAAATATGGTACTCCAGAGGGTGTCCAAAGTCAATATCCTTTTCTCTGAAATTAACTTCATTATGCTGGATGTAGATATAAGAAAGAGAATTTTGTAGTGTTGACTGAGCATTGTTTAAGGAAGAGAGAAGGTCCAAATAAATTCCCCAAGGGCAGGTCATATGAGGTCTTAGCTATTTTTGCATCTACAGTGCCTGACGTGGTAACTAGTATCCTGTAGAGGTTTAATGTATGTTCATTATTGGACCTATTCTATGCCAGAAATCTCAGTTATTAGAAATGTTCATTTCATCAGATTTTTCATGGCTTGAAGGCCATTTAATTTCTTTAGGTTATTTAGCTTTCTGTAATTCCTGCCACGCATATGTCTATTCACAGATGTGTTTTCCCCATTACCTTGATATCTGGAAGGATCTGGGAAAGTGGACACAAGCTACAAAAAAAGACTCTCTCCCATTGTGAACTAATACGTTGAAAGACTGGCTTAGGAGATGTGCTAGTATGAATCGGTGTGCTACAGTCAGATCAACTCCAAAGAAACCGATGGAAGGGAGTTTGCCAACCAGTTATGCTAAGGACCAGACCTTGGTCTGTGCTAAATGTCCCAAGAAACTGCCACAGACTGAGGTCCTGCCTAACCCACAGGCCAGTTCCTGATGCTGACATCCATGCCATCCATGAAAGGACCTCCCATGGGCAGCAATTCTAAGCATGGCATGAATCAGTCAATGAATAAATCAGTCGCAACTAACTAAATAAAATAAGCTTTAAAACCATTTGCTATTTTGAATGGTAGAAGATACTGAGAAATGGAAGAAAATGCAGTAAACCAGGTGAAAACATAGCCTTTGGAGACTAGACGAGTTACGACTGAATTGTTATTCAATTATTATTCTAGATTGGTTATTACTTTGTGAACCTAAGCAAATTAAGTGATCTTTTAAAATCTCAGTGTTCTCTGTAAAATTAGAATAGTAGTATCCATTTCATTGGGCTGTGAGGATTAAATGAGATGACCTACATAAAGGTCTTTGATCTCTACTGCTGGCAATATGGTAGACTAGAGATTCTAAAAATCCTCCCACTACAGAAACATCTAAGAATATTAGAGTCAATATTTAAGAAAAAACAGGCTGGGCGCGGTGGCTTATGCCTGTAATCCCAGCACTTTGGGAGGCTGAGGTGGGCGGATCACTAAGTCAAGAGATTACAACCATCCTGGCCAACATGGTGAAACTCCGTCTCTACTAAAAATACAAAATTAGCCAGGCATGGTGGCACGTGCCTGTGGTCCCAGCTACTTGGGAGGCTGAGGCGGAAGAATAGCTTGAACCCAGGAGGCAGAAGCTGCAGTGAGCTGAGATCGCGCCACTACACCCCAGCCTGGGGACAGAGCAAGAGTCCGTCTCAAAAAAAAAAAAAAAAACTCTTTTAACATGTTATGGCTGAATTAGCAAGATAAAAGAATTCCCCTGAAATCAGGAATGAATTCACAGGATAAATCCAGGGAAATAAGAGGTTGTTGACTATAGGGAGGTGGAGACATCTAGAGCTCTAGGTTCTGGGGCTGGGGCTGGGGCTTTAATACTAATGGAAACATGCGTGGGCAGAAGATTAGGGAGGAGGAGAGCCAGAGAGCACCACAGAACGACAAGATACATCAAGGCTGTGCCTTCAGAGAAATGTCAAGACAAGGGGTTATGAGCACCCTACCCAAACTGCTGACAGGGAAAGTGATCTGTCTTGGTCTTGGCTCTTAGTGGAAAGGACAAAGTCTCCCATGGGTAGGGTTTTCAGTTTTACCAAATAAAATATGAAGTACAGGAGTTTATAGGTCAGTGAAACTGTTCCATCTCATGCTATAATGGTGAACACATGACATTACACCTATGTCTAACACCAGTGAATGTATAACACCAAGTGTGAACCCTAATGTCAACTAGGGACTCTGAGTCACAATGATGTGTCAGTGTTTGTTCATCAGCTGTAACAAATGCACCACCCTGTGGGGTTTGTGGATGATAGGGGAGGGTGTGTGTGGGGGTGGGGAGGAGAAGGTAGGGCATATATGGAGACTCTCCTTTGCACTCAATTTTGCTGTGAATTCCCATTTAATACTATGTAGCCATAGAAAAGAATGAGATCATGTCCTTTGCATGAACATGGGTGGAGCTGGAGGCCATTATCCTTAACAAACTAACTCAGGAAGATGTAACCAAATATTGCATGTTCCCACAAGTGGGAGCTAAGTGATGAGAACATATAGAGGGGAACAACACACACTGGGGCCTATCAGAGCATAGAGGGTGGGAGGAGGAAAAGGATTAAAAAAATTCATGTGTACCAGGCTTAATATCTGGGTGATGAAATAATCTGTACAAAGAACCCCCATGACACAACTTTATGTACATAACAAAGCTGCATTTGTACCACTGAACTTAAAATAACAAAATTTAAATTTTAAAAATTTGCTGTGATTCCAAAAATACAAAACACTCTATATGTTAACATATATTTAAAAATACAGGATCCCTAGTTAATTTGAATTTTATGTAATTAACATATTTATACTAAAATTTTTTTAATAACTGAAACTCAAATTTAACTGAATGTCCTGTATTTTTTATGGCTACCCTACTCCTGACCATCTGTGGCTATTAGCTAGCCCTAACATAAATTTGGGTCTTGATTCCACACTATTTGTCTAAGAAATGTAAGCTAAAATGTTTATATTAAATAGATCCAAATTTGTATTGTCCTGAAGCATCTGGTAAAAGCAAACAAAAATCATTTCTGTAAAAGATGTGTTTTTGCCCCAGGATTTAAAGTACCACAAATAGATTTTCAGAAGCCAGGTGTGTTGGCACATGCCTGTAAGTTCCAGCTACTTGGGAGGTGAAGTGAGAGGATCACTTGAGCCCAGGAGTTTAAGTTCAGCCTGGCAAAACAGTGAGACCCCATCACTAAACTAATAAAAACTTTTAAAAATAAATTAGAAAATTAAAAATAAAGGTTTTGAACAAATATAAGCTTATAATTAAATAAACACACACACACACATACAAGGAAATAAAAAGAGAACAGAAAAAGACAAAACTGGCCCAGGCTCACCAGAACTTTAGAAAGTAGAATTATTAGATGTAGATCATCAAATGTTTTCATGTTTAAAGAAACAGGGGAAATTCAAGCCATAAGCAAGGAGATTTTTAGAAATGACCAGTAACATACAAAACACAAGTCTTTAAAACAGAGAAATATAACTACTGAAATGAAAAACTCAAATCAACAGTTAAATAACAGATTACACACAGTTGAGTAAACAAAGTGACAGAAAAATGTGAGGGAAAAGCTTGAAGCGTAACACCCAACAAACATTCAATTGGAATTCTATATAAAGAGAGTAAAGTGAATAAAAGAGAGGCAATTAGAATTTTCCAAAATTTTGAGGATTCATAGTAGGTATCAATCCTCAAAATTAGGAAGCATAAAGAATACCATGCAAGGCTGGGCACGGTGGCTCACGCCTGTAATCCCAGCACTTTGCGAGGCTGAGGCAGGCGGATCACAAGATCGGGAGTTCAAGATCAGCCTGACCAATACGGTGAAATCCCATCTCTACTAAAAATACAACAATTAGCTGGGCGGGGTGGCATGCGCCTGCAGTGCCAGCTACTTGGAAGGCTGAGGCAGGAGAATAGCTTGAACCCGGGAGGTGGAGGTTGTAGTGAGCCAAGACCATGACACTGGGCAACAGAGCAAGACTCTTGTCTCAAAAAAAAAAAGAATATCATGCAAGATCCCTTCTAGATACATCACTAAAAAACTGAAGAATGCTAAAGCTAGAAAAAGATGTCAAAGCAACCAAAGAGAAAAGATATGACCTTGTATTTAATTAGACACTCGACTGACGTCAGAACTGCAACCAAGAAAGTTAGGAGAATATTATCTATAAAGTACTAAGAGAAACTAACAACCAACCCAGAATTATGTAGCCAGCAAATCACTTTCAAGAATGATGGCAAAATATGGATATTTGCACATGAACAGATATATTCAGGTAAGTCGGGAGCAGTATACCAACAAGACATCCTCTCTAAAAGACTTTTGGAAGAATGTTCTACAGAAGAAAATAAATTAGCTCAGATGCAAAAAGCAAAGAAAACAGTAAGTATGTGTGTATATCTGAACAAGCCTAAGTAGTAGAAGATAATAATAACAGACTGTATTTGTGGAGATTTAAAAAAAATTACCAAGTATGTATTAACCCATAAATGTTAACAGTCCTGACTCCATGTTAGAGAAGTTTGCTTTCCTGAATATAATTATTGTTTTGCTAGAGTTTGTAGATTATTTACTGAAATCAGCCTCAAGAAAACAGAACTGTCAACAGATAAAATGAACAGGCAGGCCGGCCTGGTAAGACCAGGCTGATGGTGCCCGCACATAGTCTTACAACACTGATCAAGAAAGCAATGATTAACTGCCTGCCTAAGACTGCACACATTTCACAAGTATGTTCTGATCAACATTTCCCCTAATTAAAAACAACAACAAAAAACCCCTGATCTAAAGGCACAACTCAGATGATCTCTGAACGCCAGTCACTGCCTTCCCCTGGTTGGCTGGTTTCTCCAATGAAGCGAACTTCCACCAAAGCTCCTCCCTTGAGTTTCTCACTTTCAATTAATGAGTGGCGTGGACTTTAGTTCGGTTACAAAATCAACTCTCATAAATTTTGGAAAATTGATATTAAATAGACCTTGTTTTCTGACAAAATATAATAATTCCAAACATATAAAAAATTTCTATATGTTTGGAAATTATAAAATTATAAAAACATCTAAATAATTCATGAATAAAAGAGAAATATAATAGAAATTAAATAGGAAATCTTTTACACTGTTGGCGGGAGAGTAGTTCAACCATCGTGGAAGACAGTGTGGCAATTCCTCAAGATCTAGAACCAGAAATATAATTTGACCCAGCAATCCCATAACTGGGTATATACCCAAAGGATTACAAATCATTCTGCTATAAAGACATATGCACATGTATGTTTACTGCAGCACTGTTCACAATAGCAAAGACTTGGAACCAATCCAAATGCCCATCAATGATAGACCAGATAAAGAAAATGTGGTACATATACACCATGGAATACTATGCAGCCACACAAATGGATGAGTTCATGTCCTTTGCAGGGACATGGATGAAGCTGGAAACCATCATTCTCAGCAAACTAACACAGGAACAGAAAATCAAACACCACATGTTCTCACTGATAAGTGGGAGTTGAACAATGAGAACACATGGAGACAGGGAGGGGAACATCACACACTGGGGCCTATCAGTTGGTAGGGGGTTGGGGGAGGGATAGCATTAGGAGAAATACCTAATGTAGATGATGGGTTGATGGGTGCAGCAAACCACCATGGCATGTTTATACCTATGTAACAAACCTGCAAGCTTTGCACATGTATCCCAGAACTTAAGGCATAATAATAAAAAAAGGTACCTATTAAAGAAAATGAAAAAAATAAATAAAAATGTGAAAAAAACATAAAAATTTTTGTTTGCATTATTATTTTTGTTTTCAAACACACATACACACACATGCAAAATAAAAGAAGAAATTTAAAACTACTAAAACGATCATAACAAAAACACTCTTCATCACAGATTTTCTGGTGTTAAATGGCTAATGATATTTAAGGAGATGCTGGAGCAGAGAGGAGGAAGAGTAAAGAGAGTAAAGGGGTGGAAGAAGAACAAGCAGGCAGGAAGTTCACTCATGTCGGGGTTACTCTACACCAGGTGTTCTTCTAAGCTCTGTGCATATACTAATTCCCTGGGTCTTTGTAACTATGCTATGATACTGGTGTTACCCAATTTCAAGTATGTGAAACTAGGCCATAGAGAAGTTAAGTTACCTGACCAGGGTCACACAGCCAGAAAAGAGGCTTACTTGCTTATGCTAGAAAATAAGAACTGAATATTAATGAACTAAGCACTAACACATAAAGATAAAAAACAGCAACTCAAAAATCCAAGAATGTAGAAGGAAATAATAAAGATAAGAGCTAAGTAATGAAACTAGAGATCAAGTATATAACAGAGAAATTAGGAAGTAAAAAGTTTATTCTTTGGAAATATTAATAAACTTACTAAATCTCTGGCAAGTTTTAAAAAAGAAAAGGCTAAACAAAACACATCAGGAACAAAAAGGTAGTATGACAGGGATATAACAGAGAAAAGATTAAACTATGCTTTAATCAACTTTCTATATACTATATAATAAAAATACAAAATGCACACATTCCTAGAAAAAATAATAGAAAATTGACTTATAAAGAAACACATTACCTTCAAGAACAAAATACATTGAATCAGTCATTTAAAATCTTCCTATAAAAGCAACAGCAGTTTTGTATTCAATTTCTATATATAGTTTTATAAACACAGTATCTACCAAAAATTAAAGGGTCGAATAATTCCATCTTACCCAACGGAACCACGGAAAAGAAGGAACACTCCCCATCTCTAACGCTAGTAAATAATTAATACTGAAAACAGATCTGGAACACAGGAGAGGATCTCTACTTCACTTCACACCTCCCTTCCCAGTCCACACCAAAAACAATAATTCACCTGCTCTTCATGTGAAGAACACAAAACTCCAAAATCAGCAGAGTATATAGGAAGGTAGCAATGTGACTTTGGGATCGGGAAAGATTTCTTAACTTACAAGAAGCATTAATCATAACAAGAAAAAGACTAAATACGTTAAGAACTTCTGTTCATCATGATACCATAAAATGACATGAAAGGTCACACATTGAGGGAAAGATATTTGCAACCAATGTAACTAACAAATTAGTAACCAAGATATATGAACATGCAACCCAGTAAAAAGAAAAGGTTAAAAAATGTGATCAGATATTTTACTGAAAAAAATATGAATGGCTAACAACTCTATGAAAAGATGCTCAAATTCTGTAGAAGTCACAAAAAGGAAAATTTAAACCATAAGAAAAACCATTTAATATTCACCACATTGGCAGAAGTGTGAAAACCAGGAATACCAAATTTTAATAAGGATTTAGAGCAAAGGTAAGTTGTATATGCCACTATTTTACGTATAAATTGGAACAACCACTTTGGAAAATAGTTTGGATTATTTTTTGAAGCTGAACATACAATTATACTATGTTCCAGCAACTCTTAAATATATGCCCTAAGGAAATGTGCACATGGCTTCTGGGAGACAAGTAGAATGTTCACTGAAAAGTTTTTTGTAATAGTTACAAAATGTAATGTTCATCCACAGAAGAATGTATATACATATGTATTAATATTATATACATATATTTTGGTATATAAGTACATGGAAATACTTCAGAGCAGTAAAAATGGATAAAATCTAACAAAGTATCAGCATGGTTACTTTAAAAAAGCATTTAGGGCTTAGCGCGGTGGCTCACACCTGTAATCTCAACATTTTGGGAGGCCAAGGTGGGCAGATCACGAGATCAGGAGTTCAAGAAAAGCCTGGCCAATATGGTAAAACCCCGTCTCTACCGAAAATACAAAAATTAGCCAGGCCTGGTGTCACACACCTGTAGTCCCAGCTACTCAGGAGGCTGAGGCTGAAAAATTGCTTGAACCCAGGAGGCAGAGGTTGCAGTGAGAGCTGCACCCCAGCTCGGATGAAAGAGCAAGACTCCATCTCAAAAAAAAAAAAAAAAAAAAAAAAGCAAAAATAGGAAAATATTGCTTAAGGACATAAATGTGGTAAAACAATAAAGAAAAAAAAAGAATTAAACATAATCGGAATAGCGGCCACCTCTGAAGACAGGTCTATCCAACCATGGATTTAATACGCAGGGAACTTTAGATTTTTTTAATTCTGTAATGTTGCCCAGGGCTGGAATATGACTTCTGTGTTCAAGCGATCCTCCCATCTTAGCCTGCCAAACAGCTCGGGACACAGGCACATGCCACTGCACCCAGCAAATGTATCTGAATTTCAATTTTTCAATTTTTATTTTTTTTAGAGAGGGAGTCTTATTATATATATAACATATATGTGTAAATTTTATGTTATCAAATATTAATAAAATATTTAAAAGGAACTTCCTGTGTGACATCTGGTAAGCACTGGATGCATCATAGCGGCAGGATCAGCAGTGCAATGCTGGCTGCTCTGTAGAACCGTGCTGTGTGGCCACCAGCAGGGCCCGAGTCGCATGGGATTCAGAGGGAGAGGGTCTCTAACTCTCCAGAAAGCACTCTCCTCTCTCTTGTATGTGGCTGGTCTTGTCACTAGACAACCCAAGAGAACAAGGGGTGTTTCTTCTGTCAGCAGGCTAATTCATCATTCCTTCATTCTCCCCATCCATCCATCCATCCAATAAATATTTAAGCACCCAGCATGGGCTGGCAATCTCTGTACTTCATCTTTCATTCAAAGTCCTATAGTTTGAAGAATCTTAGGGCACATAAAATCATGGGTCAGGAAACTGTGGATGTGGATGGGGCCAGTTCATGGTGTGACTGGTCACCTCCCTTAGCCACCCTTCTGCCAATGCCTGTGTGAAATAGATTGCTCTGAATGAAACCCAACTCTAATGCACTGACCTCCGCAGGATATGACTCAGAGCCTCTTCAGCACAGTAGTGATTCTGATCCCCTTGAATCTGTATCAGAGCTTCACAACTTACTCACCACCATCATGGACTACTGCAGTACAGACGACCAGGATTTTGCTGTCAACCAGGATATTAGTGCCCACATGTATTTGCTTCTTGCTGCTGCTAAACAAATCCCCACCCATGCTGTGGCCTGAAACACTGTAGATCACCCTCTCACAGTGCCGCAGGGTGCAAGTTCAACAGGGGTCTCATGGGTTAAAACCAAGGCTTCTCAGGGAGAACCAATTTCCAGCTTTGAGAGGTGCCCACATTCCTTGGCTCATGGCCCCCACCTTCAAAGCCAGCAATGTCAGATGGGGTTCTCATACTGCATCTCTCTGGCCTCCTGTCCAGCCTCCCTATTCCGTTTTAAGGACCCTTTTGATTACACTGGGCTTTCCAGATAATCTAGGATAATCTCCTTATTTTAGGATCAGCTGATTAGCAACCTTAATTCCATCTGCAACCTAATTCCTCTTTACCATAGAAAGTAAAATATTCACAAATGCCAGGGAATAGGACATGGACATCATCTAAGGACTATTATTCTGCTTGTCACACACATAACCCTCGTTATTCCCTAATTTCCTATTTAAGATAGAAAAAAGGACAGTATCTGAATCAGTTAAATCTTCACTCCAGAGAAATAAATTCACTCAGCTATGTCTTAGTATCTACAGCCTCTACAGTAGATTCAAGTATATCTGAACAAGCTCTATATAGTTTTAAAAGAAAACAGCAATTGAAGTTATTGTCCAGCACATTATTCAATGTTTCTTTTTCTACAAGAGCCTGCCCTGTACATTTTTCTTGAGTCTAATTCCAGGAAAACTTACATTTCTGCAGAAGTAGTCATCAATGAAAACAACATGGCCCACAACGGTGACCCCAAATCCTCCAACATGCTGCCAAAAAACAGAAGAGCTAAATTCATCCCACTTCCTGTAGATAGTTTCTTCTTGTTTTAGCTCCAAACAAATTCTTTAGTTTTTAAAATTTGTGGTGGAAAATATGTAACTTAAAATTCACCATCTTAACCATTTACAAGTGTGCAGCTCAGTAGTGTTAAATATATTTTTACACTGTTATGCAATGGATCGCCAGAAGGGTTGTCTTGCAAATCTGAAACCGTACTCATTAAACAACATTTCTTTAAAATTTTAAAGTTATCTCTAGTATGCTAAGAAGTACTCATTTCTATCTAAAAACATGGCTTTCAATTATTTTGAAAGTTTTACAAGTGCTTTATCAGCTTCACAATACTGCAATTAAGAAATACTAAGATTTTGGCTGGGTGCTCTGGCTCACATCTGTAATCCCAACACTTGGGGATGCCTCCCAGGTGAGTGGATCACCTGAGGTCAGCCTGGCCAACATGGTTAAACCTCATCTCTACTAAAAAAAAAAAAAAAAAAAAAAAAAAA
>PVKP010028668.1:0-29849 GCA_004027715.1 Plecturocebus donacophilus | reverse complement strand
CAGGTGTTCCAGTCGCCTGTTGAAAAGGCGCCGGGATCTGTGTGATTTCCCCTGCGGGGACACACTGCGCAGGCTGAAACAGCGGCGCTGAGATTCGTAGCGCTTTTTTGCCTGGGAATCTCCTGGGCTGGCTCCCTGATTCAGTCCCCTTTTTAATCCGCCTTCCCGTAGCTCCACTCGCCAGTTAAAAGGGCACAGAGACCAGTGTATTTTGTGTGGAGAACCGCTGCGCCGGGGCGCAGGCAAACAGCTGCGCCAGGAAAACAGCTGCACTGGCCAAAACAGCCACGCCGGCCCAAACAGCCGCACTGGTGACCCGTGGGGCTGCTCCGCCTGGGGATCTCCTGGTCTGGGGGTAATAAAAATCCGTCTGGAAATGCGGCGTCCACTCACCCTCTGCACTTTCACTGGGAGCTGCAATCCTGAGCTGCTCCTATGCGGCCATCTTGGCAAGTATCCGGCATTTTCTCTTTCTTAATTACACATATTATCCATGATATTGATTATAAGCCAAAACCCAGAAAACATCAAAATAATGAAGAATAAAGTAAATAAAAACTGCAATAAAAGAGTGGAGGTATAAAATCATTCTTAATACATCCTGGACAATTGATAATAATAAAGTAAAAATATTGCAAGACGTGTCTTGTGATTATTTGATTTTTTTCACCATCAAAAGAGTCAATAACATGACTTTTATCAAGAGAGGGAAAATAATCAGCTTTAGAAAGTCACAAGTAGAGAAAAACTGTATTTGTATTATACTATCTTATTGTTGAGATTTTAATGATTCTGTTCACTAAAATGTAAAACAATTCCACTAATTAAAAATAATTATTTTGATAGGAATATACCTCAACATAATAATAGTCATATATGACAGACCCATAGCTAGTATTATACTGAATGGGGAAAAACTGAAAACCTTTCCTCTAAGATGAGGAACAGGACAAGGATGCCCACTGTTTCCACTGTTATTCAACATAGTACTGGAAATCCTTGCTAGAGCAATTAGACAAGATAAAGAAATAAAGGGCATCCAAACTAGAAAGGAAGAAGTTAAATTATTCTTGGTGCCTGATGGTATGATGTTATATTTGGAAAATCCTAAAGACTCCACACACAAAAAAACGATTAAAACTGATAAGCAAATTCAGTAAAGTTGGAGGATATAAAACCAACATACAAAAATTAGTAGCATCTATATATGTCAATAGTAAACAATATGAAAAAGAAATAAAAAGTAATCCCATTTACAGTAGCCACACACACAATTAAATATCAAAGAATTAACCAAAAAAATCAAAGATCTCTGTAATAAAAAGTATAAAACACTGAGGACAAGATGGCCAACTGGAAGCAGTGGCAATCAGAGGCTCCCATTGACAAGATCCAAAACGGCATGCTAATCCTACACCAGCAACCAAGTTATCCAGGTTCTGTCACTAGAACTGACTAGGCAGCTCGTGTGATCCACAGAGAGGAAGGAATAGCAGTGTGGTATGGTAGCCCACCTGAAAGCCACGTGGACAGGGAAGCCCCCAACCCCAGCCAAGGTAGGCTGTAAGTTAGCATTCTATGCAGCCTGGGAAATGATGCTTTTTACATGGAGCTGTGCAACCTACAGATTGGAAGATCCCTCTTGTGAGTCCATGCCACTGGGGCCACTGGGCTAGAATCTGCCTAAGCCTGCTGAGTTCCTGTGGGGGAGGTTGGCCATCATCAATGCTATGGCTGTCTGCTGTGTAGGTTAGCTGAGCTCCTTGTGGGAGGGGCAACAGCCAACACTAGCTGCAGGGCCTCCTTGCAGGAACCCCACAACTCCAACCAGGGTCTCAGGAACAGAATTCTGATCTCCCTGGGCCTGAGCACCTAGGAGGAAAGGTGGCCATAGTCTCCATGGACCAGCAGACTTAGTCTTTCCTCCTGCTAGCTCTGAGGAATCTGGCAGCCTAGATGAGTGGGTTTCCCTGCAGCACAGCACATCCCCTCCTCCAAGGGACAGCCAAAGTGATTCATTAAATAGGTCTTGCTTCCCATGCCACCCAACTGAATGAGACACTCCAACAGGGGTTGTCAGACGCCCTAAACAGCAGCGTTCTTACTGTTATCAGGTCAGTGCCCCTTAAGGTTAGAGATCACAGAGAAAGAAGCAGGCACCCACTTTTGCTGTTCTCCAGCCTCCTTGAGTGCTATTTCCAGGCATGGGAGCAAACCTGATAAACAGGGCCTGAAGTGAACCCCCAGCAAACTGCAGCAGACCTACAGAAGAGGGACCTGTCTACTGAAAGAAAAACAAAGAGAAAGCAACAACAGTATCAACAAAACAAGTCCCCACAAAAACATCATCCAAAGGGCAGCAGCCTCAAAGTTCAAAATTAGACAAATTCATGAATATAAGGAATCAATGAAAAAACACTGAAAACTTATAAGGCCAGAGTGTCTCTTCTCCTCTAAATGATAGCAACACCTCTCCAGCAAGAGTCCAGAACTGGATGGAGGATGAGATAGAAGAATTGACAGAAGTAGGCTTCAGAAGATGGGTAATAACAAACTTTGCTGAGGTGAAGGAGCATTTTCTAACTCAATGCAAAGAAGCTGAGAACCTTGACAAAAGGTTATTAGAGCTGCTAACTAAAATAATCAATTGAGAAAGGAACATAAATGACTTGATGGAGCTGAAAAATATTGCACAAGAACTTTAAGAGGCATACACAAGTATCAATAGCCAAATTGATCAACTGGAAAAAGAACATCAGAAATGAAAGAATATCTTGCTGAAAGAAGGTAGGCAGACAAGATTAGAGAAAAAAATAATGAAACCAAATGAACAAAACCTACAAGAAACATGGGACTACGTAAAAAGACCAAACCTACAACTGATTGGAGTACTTGAAAAGACGGAGAGAATGAAACCAAGGTGGAAAACACACTTCAGTATATTATCCAGGAGAACTTCCCCAACCTAGCAAGACAGACCAACATTCAAATTCAGGAAATACAGAGGACACCACTAAGATACTCCACAAGAGGATCAACCCCAACACACATAATCATCAGATTCTTCAAGATTGAAATAAAAGAATAATGTTAAGGGAAGTCAGAGAGAAAGGCAAGGTCACCTACATAGGGAAGCCCATTAGACTAACAGTGGATCTCTCAGCAGAAACGCTACAAGCCAGAAGAGGGTGGGATCAATATTCAATATTCTTAAAGAAAGGAATTTTCAACCCAGAATTTCATATCCAGACAAACTAAGCTGTATAGCAAAGGAAAAATAAAATCCTTTTCAGATAAGCAAATGCTGAGGGAATTTGTGACCACCAGGCCTGCCTTGCAAGACCTCCTAAAGGAAGCACTAAATATGAAAAGGGAAAACTGGCACCAGCCACTGCAAAACACATGAAAATATAAAGACCAATGACACTATGAAGAAATGGCATCAACTAGTGTGAAAATAACCAGCTAGCATCATGAGCACAGGATCAAATTCACACATAATAATATGAGCCTTAAATGTAAATGGGCTAAATGTCGCCAATTAAAAGACACAGACTGGCAAATTGGATAAAGAGTCAATATCCTCCAGTGTGCTGTATTCAAGGGACTCATCTTACATGCAAAGACACACATAGGCTCAAAATAAAGGGACGGAAGAAAATCTACCAAGCAAATGGAAAGCAAAAAAAAAAAAAAAAAGCAGGGGTTGCAAGCCAAGTCTCTAACAGAACAGACCTTAAACCAACAAAGATCAACAAAGACAAAAAAGGACATTACATAATGGTAAAAAATCAATTCAATAAGAAGAGCTAACTATCCTAAATATTTATGCATGCAATACAGGAGCACCTAGATTCATAAAATAAGTTCTTAAAGACCAACAAAGAGACTTACACTCCCACACAATAATAGTGGGAAACTTTAACATCCCAATGTCAATATTAGATCAACGAGACAAAATTAACAAGGATAATCAGAACTTGAACCCAGCTCTGGATCAAGTGGACCTAATAAACATCTACAGAACTTTCCATCCCAAATCAACAGAATATACATTCTCCTCAGTGCCACATGGCACTTATTCTAAAATCAACCACACAATTAAAACACTGCTCAGTGAATGCAAGAGAACTGAAATCATAACAGTCTCTTAGACCACAGTGCAATCAAATTAGAACTCAGAATTAAGAATCTCACTCAAAACCACACAAATACATCGAAATTGAACAACCTGTTCCTGAATGACTCCTGGATAATGAAATTAAGGCAGATATGAAGAATTTCTTCAAAACCAATGAGAACAAGGAGACAACATACCAGAATCTCTGGGATGCAGGTAAAGCTGTGTAAAGAGAAAAATCTATAGCAATAAATGCCATCAGAAAGCTAGAAACATCTTAAATAAAGACCTTACATCACAATTAAAAGCACTAGAAAAGCAAGAGGAAACAAATCCAAAAGCTAGGAGAAGACAGAGTGGAACTAAAGTAGATAGAGACACAAAAAGCCCTTCGAGAAATCAATAAATCAAGGAACTGTTTTTTGAAAAAAATTAATAAAATAGATATATCACTACCAAGACTAATGAAGAAAAGAGAACAGAATCAAATAGACACAATAAAGATGATAAAACAGATATCACCACTGACCCCACAGAAATACAAACTACCATCACAGAATACTATAAACACCCCTATGCAAATAAACTAGAAATGCCAGAAGAAATGGATAACTTCTTGGACACATACAACCTCTTAAGAGTAAACCAGGAAGAACCCAATACCTGAATATACCAATAACAAGTTCTGAAATTGAGGCAGTAATAAATAGCCTACCAACCAAAAAAAGCCCAGGACCAAATGGATTAACAGTCAAATTTTACTAGAGATACAAAGAGGAACTGATACCATTCCATTAGAAACTATTTCACACAAATAAAAAGGAGGGAATCTTCTCTAACTCATTTTATGATGCCAGCATCATCTTAATACCAAATCCTGAGAAAGACACAACAATAACAAAAAAACTTCAGACCAATATCCCTGATGAACATCGATGCCAAAATCCTCAAAAAAGTACTGCCAAACCAAATCCAGCAGCACATCAAAAAACTTATCCACCATGATCAAGTTGGCTTCACCTCTGGGATCCAAGGCTGGTTCAACATATACAAATCAATAAACTTTATCCATCACATAAACCAAGCCGATGACAAAAACCACATGATTATCTCAATAGATGAAGAAAAGGCCTTTGGTAAAATTCAACATCCCTTTATGTTAAACACAATCAATAAACTAGGTATTGATGGAACATACCTCATAATAGTAAGAGCTATTTATGACAAACCCACAGCCCATATCATACTGAATGGGCAAAAACTGGAAGCATTCTCTTTGAAAACTGGCACAAGACAAGGATGCCCTCTCTCACCACTCCCATTCAACATAGTTTTGAAAGTTTTGGCCAGGACAATCAGGCAAGATAAAAAAGTAAAGGGTATTCAAATAGGAAATTAAATTGTCTGTTTACAGACAACATGATCCTATATTTAGAAGACCTCCTCATCTTAGCCCAAAAACCCCTTAACCTGATAAGCAAACTCAGCAAAGTCCCAGAATGCAAAATCAATGTGCAAAAATCACAAGCATTCCTATACACCAACAATAGACAAGCAGAGAGCCAAATCATGAATAAATTCCCATTTACAATTGCTACAAAGAGAATAAAATACCTAGGAATACAACTTACAAGGGATGTAAAGGACCTCTTCAAGGAGAACTACAAACCATTGCTCGAGGAAACAAGAGAGGACACAAACAAATGGAAAACTTTTCATTCTCATAGAAAGAATCAATATCTTGAAAATGGCCACATTGCCCAAAGTAATTTATAGATTCAATACTATTCTCATCAAGCTACTATTGCCATTCTTCACAGAATTAAGAAAAAACTACTATAAAATTCATATGGAACAAAAAAGGAGCCTGTATAGCCAAGACAATCCTAGAGGCATCAGACTACCTAACTTCAAAGTATGCTACAAGGCTATAGTAACCACAACAGCATGGTATTGGTACCCAAAGAGACATATAGATCAATGGAACGGAATAGAGACATCAGATATAAGACCACACATCTACAATAATCTGATTTTAGACACACCAGACAAAAACAAGCAATGGGGAAATGATTCCATATTTAATAGATTGTGCTGGAAAAACTGTCTAGACATATGCAGAAAGCAGAAACTGAACCCCTTTCTTGACACCTTATACAAAAATTAACTCAAGATGGATTAAAGACTTAAACATTAAACCTCAAACCATAAAAGCCCTAGAAAAAAAACTGAGGCAATACCATTCAGGACATAGGCATGGGCAAAGATTTTATGATGAAATTGCCGAAAGCAATTGCAACAATAGCTAAAATTGACAAACAGAATCTAATTAAACTAAAGAATTTCATCAGAGTGAACAGGCAACCTACAGATTGGGAGAAAATGTTTGCAATCTACCCATCTGACAAAGGTCAGATGTGATGACGTTTCAAAGTCCTAAGACAGAAATACCATTCAACCCAGTGATTATAATAAAATGAAATGATTTATATTCCTTTGGTTATATATCATTGCATATGATAGCATAACTGTACATTTGTATTTTGGAAATATTTCCTTTACACTATAAGGAAGCCTCATTTTTAATTAAAATTATTATCCATGGGTGATATGCAAAACAAAATATGTAAATTCATATTCTTTTTACTTAGAAATGTGATTCTAATGTCTTTTACATACACACACACACACATACACACACACACACACATATACATTAAATTTATATCACTGTGATGGCAAGCAAGACTGCCTTCCTACCACAATGGATTCCTTCCACTTGGGCATGTCTCTTAAAATGACTATTACTTTCTTATTATGTTAATATTTTTCTGCATATATAATACTTTCCCTTGGTAGATTTTATATAACCTTTTCAACTCATGCTTTCCATAAAGGTGACCTTTAAAATATGTTTCCAAAATAGGAAATGCAAATCTTAATAGAGAATTACATCTATACAAACTAAGAGTTCCTGAGGACATACAGGTCACTGTACTTTATTTGTACAGGAAATTTTGAAATGCAAGAAAATAGAAATGTAAATTAATTAAAACCATTTTATACTATGCTTACATAAATAATAAAACTAACAGATACAATTGTTCTCAAACTCTAGTAACATGATTATCCCTCTGTTTCACATCCTTTGAACAATGCTATAAATTTTCAACATATGTTAATTATAATATATAAACAATTAACCTTGTTTAAATGGTAACTATTAAGATAAATAATGATGTTATTGATGAAACAATGAAAAAACAACAATACATACTATACATTGTTGTTACCAAAAAAATCTTGATTATTAATTTGTTATTGTGGGGTTGAATACTTAAAGAACTATTAAATATCAACTATCATATTTTCTACAAAAATCCTTACAGCCAAAATCACTATATATGATGACCTCTATTTCAAAGTAAAGTTTGATATCATATTTATAGCTAATTATAGTGGATAAGCAGTATCATATTACTTCTGAAGGCAGCGGCTCCAAAATTGTATTAATTTTAATAATGTATTTATTTATTTTTTCAAACTATAAATGTGCCTAATAATAGTTGATGCTTGAAGATTTCTTACGGAAAGTTTTATGTAAGTTAGTGAAAACTTCCCTATTAAGTTAACTGAAGGATTTCAGCTCCCTCCATTGTGTGACACAACCATCTGTACATGTTTTCTGAAGCTGTTGAGATGATGAGGGAATTGCAGGAGGCACAACAGCTTTTAATTGACTTGACCGAAAGTAACCCACATCACATTCAATCATAGTTCATTGGAAAAACTAGGTATTGTCCTATCCTAACTG
This sequence comes from Plecturocebus donacophilus, assembly GCA_004027715.1. Lineage (NCBI taxonomy): Eukaryota > Metazoa > Chordata > Mammalia > Primates > Pitheciidae > Plecturocebus > Plecturocebus donacophilus. The sequence goes on along the minus strand of PVKP010028668.1, from coordinate 21,915 downwards.
CAAAAGAGTTTGAGAAATGTCAGAACATGATAAGACCTAATTATCTGTTTCTTTCACTATTATTAAGAACTTACTAAAAATTACTAAGGTGCATGGTAGATGTTTAAAAAGCAATTTAAAAAGTCTGTGTCTTCTGAGATTACATGTTAGCAAAGTAGGTAAAAATTTTCACCAATGTTCATGTTCTACATGAAGTAAACATGAATTAAAGTACTAATTCTACATAGGGATCATGGAAAATGTAGGTAGAGGAGGTAACATTTAATGTGGGCTTTAAAGCATGAGGATTTTGTCAAGTGGAGAAGAGGAAGAAAGAATATTTTAAGTAGAAGCAATAATGCACACTTTTAGTCCCCTGACATGGTTCAAACTAAGTTCTGGTAATGGGACTCAGTCTAGTTGGCTGAAGTTTGGCAACCTGCTGGAGATACTGAATGTGATGATGTGGAGACAGATGAAAAAGATACAAAAGCCACTTCAAATTCCTTTATTGGCATCAATCAATATGTTCCACAAAATGAGGACAGAATAAGTCATATCTGGGTGGCATACACAGAGGTATAAATAAATAATTGTAAGTTGTATTAATAGGTGATAATATAATTATATTTTACAATATAATACATATAAAACTTCAAGACTGATAAAAGGGAAACAATTTGTTTTGAATAAGGGAAATAGAATTTTTAAAATTATAATAAAATTGACCTCACACAGACAAGGGGGTCAAGGCAGCCCAGGAAGAGGAAGCAGCAAGTGAAGGTATGTGGACAAGAAGTTTCAGGATTCATCCAGACCATAACAAATAGCTTGGAACGGCTGGAGATGAAAATGAAAAGAAGATCTCATGGAAGGTAAAATTTTAAGAGCAATCATTTTGGCAGTAGACTTGGGGTGAGCAAAAAACCAAAGTGATCTGGATGAGAAATTCTGAGATCCAATGAGGCTATCACAGTGAGAGTGGAGAACAGTACAAGCTGGTTTTTAGGAGGTGGCTCCAGTGGTTCTTGGTAATCGATACCTTGAGGGAGGTAGGAGGGGGAGTCTAGAATTTCTTCTAGTTTGCTGTATTAGGCCATTCTTGCAATACTATAAAGAAATACCTGGGACTGAGTAATTTATATATATAAAAAAAATTTAATTGGCTCACAGTTCTACAGGCTGTACAGGAAGTATAGCACCAGCATCTGCTTCTAGGGAGGCCTCAGGAATCTTACAATCATGGAGGAAGGCAAAGCTACAATCACGGAGCAGGCACATCACATGGTGAAAGCAGAAGCAAGAAAAACAGAGAGAGTGGGAGGGGGAGGTGCCACACTTTACAGTGGGATCTCACGAGAACTCCCTCACTATCTCGAGAGGATAGCACCAAAAGGATGGTGCTAAATCAATTATGAGAAATCCAGCCTCAGCCCCAGGATCCAATCACCTTCCACCATGCCCCACCTCCAATACAGGGAGTTACAATTCAACATGAGATTTGGGCAGGGAGAAATACACAAACTTATCATTGCCTGAATTGAACATCCATGTCAAAGGAACTTCCAAGAAAATGCTGACAAATTACAATTTCCCTCATGAACTTACCTGATCCTCCCAATGGAGCAATCTGGGCTCTAATCCTGTCCACTTTGGATAAGCATTTCTTCTGTCAAGCCCATCCATGTGTGAGGCTGGAGGAGATTAACTTGGCCTATTTTCTCAGACTGTTTAGCTCATCTTACTCCTTCTAAGTGAGTTGATGATTACAATGTTGAGCAGGAAATCCTCGACCCAGGGAAAATCCTCAACCAACAAGGGACAGCATTGATGGATAAACACTATCACCTCTTTTCTCTCAGTGGGACAATTCATATGCACAATCAACCTGTCTCCTCCTAGGGTACCCAGTAGGAATGAGTTCACTGTTCCAAGCTGATAATGAGTAATGGAAATTTTCTCTATTTTGCCTAAGATAGTGTCCTATGTACAATAACCTCAAAATGATAAAAGTATTTGAGCTGATATTTGGAATCTCACTCTCCGATACCTCTGACATATGGATGAGAAAAATGGGTCAAAGAAACTAAATGATTTGTTAAATAAGTGGTAGATTTCAAGATTAAGCCAGGGTCTTTTTAATGATAAGAAACAGAAATGTTAATTTAAAAGGAAGACTTGGAAGCAATCCAAATGCCCATCAATGACAGACTGGATAAAGAAAACATGGCACATATACCCCATGGAATACTATCCAGCCCTAAAAAAGGATGAGTTCATGTACTTTGTGGGGACATGGATGAAGTTGGAAACCATCATTCTCAGCAAACTAACACAAGAATAGAAAACCAAACACTGCATGTTATCACTCATAACTGGGAGTTGTCCAGTGAAAACACATGGACACAAGGAGGGGAACATCACACACTGGAGCATGTCAGGGGGTCGGGGGCTAGGGGAGGGATAGCAAGGGGTTGGGGAATTGGGGAAGGATAGCATTAAGAGAAATACCTAATGTAGATGATGGGGTGATAGATGAAGCACACAACCATGGCATGTGTATACCATGTAACAAACCTGCATGTTCTGAACATGTACCCCAGAACTTAAGGTATAATAAATAAATATTTTTAAAAAAAGAAAAGCAGCTGATGGAACAGAGCACTGGAAATACCTCCAGTGGGGTTCTATGGAAGGGGAGCTTCCAACCAGAGTGCAGAAAATGAAGAACTCGGCCTATATTGCTGAGAGCAAAGAAGAGAAGGTAAGAAGGAAAGAAGGAAACAGGATAGGAATGAATATAGAAAAAGCAAAGAGCAAAAATAAGTGGGATCTTACAAGCAGCAGGGAGTATGTGAGAGGGCATGAATGAAGACAGGGCTATGCGAGGTTCACAGCGGACGAATGGAGAGGTGCAGAGGAAAGAGAAGGCTCACAGAGGGAATGAGCAGATGAACAGAGAAGGAGCAAAAGCTGAAGAAAAGAGAATCAGGATTCTCATTTCAAATAGAAACAGGATTATTTAATTCTCTCATCCATTCACTAAAAATCTTACCAGTGCGAGGTCTCCTGGCATCCTGCTAGCTGTGTCTTCATGAAGAGTCTGAGATTAAGTAAAGAAAACTCAAACTCTTAAAGAGAACAAAATAGTACCATTTTCTGCTGTGTGAACACAGATGCAGCCAATCTGTATGTAGGTATAAAAGGAAAAAGAACAGCACAAAGTGTCTGTAACCTTAAAAAATTGATTCTGGGCTAGACTATCAAGAAATAGAATATTTCAATTACAAAATAAAAACTAGATCAATAGATAATGGACATGATTTAAATGAAAATCACAGTATTTGTAATGAGCTAAAAATGGTATATATATTTAAAAAAGAAAATTCACAAAAGATAATTCACTAAGCAGGAAATTATTGCCTTTATGATAGATTTTTTTTTAAAACACAGGAGATTCTCACCTATCCAAGTTAACATTATGAAACAATATACATGTATTTTCACTGATTGGTCCAATATTGCTATCTTCCCTTTCCTTTTAAAGAAGAAATTATAATCAAACATAGAAATCTGGCATATATGTGATTAACTTGGTAACTCATTTTAACCTTTTTAAAACATGGCGATTGGTAATAAATTCAGATACCAAAGATATTGTATAGATGGGCAGAAAAGGAAATTAAGTTGGTTGACAATGGTTAGGTATCAATTAGTTGATGGTGGGATAAACTTGTGAAGAATTTGTTAAAATAATAAACTTAGAAGGGTCATGAAATTTGGGAGATATATATTTTAATCTGTATATAAAGAATTTACTAGAAGATAGCAAGTTTATGAATATTTTTATGAAATATGCTTAGACTTTATTAAGATTTGGTGACAAGAAACATTTCTAAGAAGTTCAACATGGTGTATCGATGTTTTACTAGAAAATTTTAAAGAGAAATTTCACTGCACTGTGTAAATGTTAGATGCGAATGAGCTATATGAATAAGTAGCAATATTTACTCTCTAAAGAAAAGATTAAACCAGGCTGGGCATGGTGGGTCACACTTGTAATCCCAGCACTTTGGGAGGCCGAGGTGGATGGATCACTTGAGGTCAGGAGTTCAAGACCATCCTGGCCAAGATGGTGACACCATCTCTACTAAAAATACAAAATTAGCCAGGTGTGGTGGTGTCACCTGTAGTCCCAGCTATTCAGAAGGCTGAGGCACGAGAATTGCTTGAACTTGGGAGGTTGCAGGGAGCTGAGTTCCCACCACTGCACTCCAGACTGAGCAACAGAGTAAGACTCAAAAAAAAAAAAAAAAAGAAAAGAAAAAAAAACAAGAAAGAAAAAATAAAATAATAAAAAAGTAGATATCCTATTTTAACTTATTTATAACATATTTAGTCTCTAATAACACACTTAAATACTTTAAAATGTCTTTTTAGATGCAGATATTTTAGGAAAAAATCTGACTTTTCAAATAGAATTAAGAAAATGGACTTATCCATGCAATAGTAGTGAATAGTGCTGTATACTTAAAATAAAATTCATGCAGTTTTTCATAAGCCTATTAACACGATGCAAATAACAAAGAGATGCATTTTATTATCAGATGGTAGACTAGGGTTATATCTATCTCTCTCTCCAGAAAATCAGTTCCCAGAAGAGCCCTCTGGATGACTTTCATAAACTTTGAAGCCATAGCACCCTTATAAAATCCTCAGCATGGCAGATGAGGTCTTCCCTTCCAAAGAAGTGATGCAAATCACATATGAGGGGAAAACTGTTTTGCTACTTATACACTTTTGCCTAGATAAAAGGTGGGATATCACTTTTGTGAAGCCAAAATATTCAGGAGGAAGTATTGTATCTACCTAATAATCTCAGGGCTTAAAGAATGAAAGTTCTCAGATGAAGCATAACTCCAGCAAAGCAGTTTCTTGCCCCAAATCCTACAACATTTACCCTGGGTGACACTACTCTGTAATTGTAGAACAGATTCTTCTATTTCATTGCATGCCCTTGCTTAGCTCTTCTTATCTTCTTAGACAAGCCTCTACCCAAAACACAAGCACTTTAGCCTTGACCTCAGGATCATCCAGTTAAGACAACTGAACTCAGATACTTTTTCAATGCTACTTTATAGAATTTGTATATACAGAGATGAATAAAAAATGGTCAAGTTGAAGGAACAGATATGTTTTTAAATGACTCTAACATGATGGAAAATACACAGGGTGCCAGGTCTTAAAAGATCAGCACAGGAAAACTCAGGAAGTTGCAGAGCGGTTCAAAGCAGGGCAGAGCTGGTTTTATCAACCTTTGATGACATTTTGTTTTAACGTATACACAGCTGAATTGCTAAAATGCTTGTCTCCTGTCCAACACTAGAAGAACAGTGCCCTGGATAAGTTAGAAGAATTTTCTTTTCCCACAGAGAGATCTTCTAAAATGATAAGTCAAAGGAGTTTGCCAAAACAATATTTTATGGTTCCAACAAGTTCAAATTCCTATTGAGCCTGAGCTGTCATATAAATACTTAATGGGAATGAAAAAAATGGAATGACCATAGGCCAGATATGAGATGCCACATAAGCCATAGAATACTGCATATTGATTTGATTTCATTTTCTGCTGCAGGTCACAAGTATATCATCATATAATAATCTAGCTTCCTGGAATAAAGAATAATCTTTATACTTAATCATTTTATTCAATAGTTAGTGCTTTTAGCTCCTAGATCTAGAATTTTTGTGATCCATTATTTTTCATAAGACTCCACTCACATTCTATTTGAAATTCCATTAATTTTCTACAAATAACATGGGCAATATTAGGTAATACTCTTTTTTATTCATCCACTGTATTTGAACAAACCATTTTCCACTTTTAACATCTCATACTAGATTTAATCAGGCTTTAAGCAGTTATTGAGCAATTCATCTAAGTGTATATAACACTATTCTATCCTCACTTATCTTTTTATTATTATTATGGTCTCCTATTTTAACCCCACGATTGCATATGAATCTTTCTTCAGTATTTCACTACATGTAATTTCTATAATATTCTTGTTTGACATTTGCAAACTCATATCTATTTTTGTCTAACAGCAAGCACAACTTTCTCTTCTATACATTGTATGTTTTCATTTGTTATTTTTATACATAACTAGCAACCTATTTCCCCTAGAATTAATTATACTTTTATAATAAAATCTATGTCCTCAACTACATTATTTTTTTCAGTTGCTGAAAGCTTATCACACCACATTGCACAGTCCATATTAAATGATGAACACAAAATTGTACAAAGTGGGGTGCTGCTGTTGACAGTAAATTTTCCACTGACATTTTCTTCTTTTTTTCAGTTTCTACTTAGGAGACACACTTTGAATCTCATTCTTTGAATTTTTTAGTCAATATTCAAGTTTTATTGTAGTTTATTTTTCCCACAAAAATTCTTGCTAATTTTTCCCCATCTCTGCATATTCGTCATTATTTATCTGTATAGGAGAATACGCTCCATCTTATGTATAAGATGCCCCCCTTAGCCCCCCTTACACTTCTCTTTTAGTTTCCTGGACAGGCTCTGCATCCGTCATCCTTCTTGTTGATGATTTGAGTTTTGTCCCAAACATTTTTTCTGCTTTCCATACAAAACTTCCAATTTGTGCTTTTCCCTGGAATATGTTTTTAAATTTGGAAAATGAGTTTGATCACGCTCTTTAGGTAGCTTCTATTAAAAAACGGAAACTGCATCAACATGGCAGAAAGATGTTTAGGAGTTGTTTTCTTTTGGTTAATATTGCAATATTTTATATTTCCTAGCAATTTACTCACATATTTTAGCTTTCAATATCCTTTTAATTGTACTTTATCTAGAGTCAGATTACCTTGGTCTGAGTTTACATTTTTGAGCAGTACAACTTTAATAAAGCAGGCTAACCTGTTGAGCTACAGTTCCAATAACATGAAATGGAAATTTTAAGGATAACTATGACATAAAATTGGTATGAGCACTTAGTAACATTGTATTTAAAAAGTACTTGGCATAATCCTTGGCACATAGCAAATTTGAGCTGTTTATATTCCAGTATTATTGTACTTTCTATGGCAAATATGTGAAAATAAATACATCATTATTCACCATAATGTAAATGCTGGAAAAACAAGACGTTCTGTTAATATGTAATTTGAAACAGAAATTTTTCCAACTAAAGGAAAATTCAGTAATCCAATAAGTTTAAGAAACTGTAGGCCAGGTGCGGTGGCTCACGCCTGTAATTCCAGCACTTTGGGAGGCCAAGGCTGGTGGATCACAAGGTGAGGAGTTCAAGACCTGCCTGGCCAACATGGTGAAACCCTGTCTCTACTAAAAATGCAAAAAAAATTAGCTGGGCGTGGTGGCATATGCCTGTAATCTCAGCTACTCGGGAGGCTGAGGCAGGAGAATTGCTTGAACCAGGATCCAGGAGGTGGAGGTTGCAGCGAGCCGAGATCACACCACCGCACTCCAGCCTGGGCGACAGAGCAAGACCTCATTTCAAAAAAGAAAAAAAAAAAAAAAAGAAACTTTAGGTAAAAGTTAAAGTTCTTGACTGCAAGCCTTCTCAGAACTCTACATGCTTTTGGGGAAGACAGGAATCATTGACCAAACACATTTGCTTATGGCAAAGGGCACTGCAGGTTTGGTTATACATGCTGAAAAACGTTCATTTGATCAATCTGAAGAAGGAAAGATATTTGGTGCAAGGCATTATTTTATTACATATTTTTAAAATCAGACATGTGTTGAAGAAATTTATCTGTTAAAGAAATGTAGAAAACTTTGATTCCTGCTGTTTTTATTATTATTTTAAGAGGAGAGCAACTAGGGGATATTAGAAGAATGTTTTTATGACCATAAGTGTTATTTTTTGCATTATGTCATTCTTACATGAAGTATTTTTCCAGTAAGGACAATATAATACATATGTCATATTACCAGAAATGATTTGAGAACATTGTGAAGTTGCCTTTAGGTGACGATTATATTACCCTTTGGCTTCCTCTGATGATGTCTCAGCCAGATGAGGGGATCCCTAAAATTAGTAGCTTACTTTTTGGTATTGTATTAATACATACTTGCTCTAAAGAATAGTAATAAACACTGTAGGAAAAAAATCATGACTCAGTGTAAATGCATCTCTGAAAACAAAATAACAATATTTCTAAATAAATACTGGAGAAAATGCCAGAGATTATATGGAGACAGAAATGTAACCTAGGCAATTAAAAATAAAACCTGAAGTTGTCCCTAATAGTATATAGTTTACAGGTTAAACCAGTGGCAGAACTTAATATCTATTGATGCATTCCATTCAAATTTATTTTAAAAATATGGTTCAAATTATATTTTACACACCATTTTTATTATCTGTATGTAATATCAATATGTTCACTACTGATATGTTCCAAAACAGTATCTAGCACTTTGTGGCCTTCAATATATGTTTTTTAAATGAAGCACAAATTAAACTACAGACCATTAGCTTTGGTATGACATTTTTCAGGACATGTAAGTGAGTTTTACCTAATTTATCTTAAATAACCTGAGAGTTTTTAGATACTATGAATTAATAGCAAAATATTTCACTATTACACAAGTTACCCATACTGATAGGTGAGGAAAAACCAAAGGGCAACAAAGTCAATGATAATCATTCTATTTTAGAAAACAAAACAACATTTTAATATGTCCCATGTGTAAAAACTGGAATTTATAAGGATTAAAATATAAATGTTTCTGAAAAACGATATAGAAAGGGTGGCATATTTTCTAAGATAAGTTGTAATATAGCCAAAATAGTTTATTTTAATGAATACTTTTTTTGCCCATTCTATAATAGAAATATTGCTGAAAAAGGAATCTTGATGAAATAGTAAGTATAGTATTAGTTTCTCACTAAATTATATAAGAAATACCCAAGTCAAACTTATTAAATTAGCAGCTAATTAAGAGTATAAATTGACTAAATTGAAAAGAATTTTAAAAACTTTTATTCTGTAAAAACACCATTAAAAGAAAAAGCAAATTACAGATTGGGAGATAATAAATATTTGTAAATCATACATCTAACACACAGTTAGAATATAAAAAGACTGCTTTAAACCATGTAAACAACACTACAAATTAAAGTAGATAATGAGAAAAATACATGAACAGACGTTTCACTGAAGAAGATATACAGATGGCAAATAAACACATAAAAGGAATTTCTATATCATTAGCCACCAGGGAAATTCAAATTAAAACTAAAATGAGATAGTACTACATACCTATATAAATTATGAAAATAAAAGCTTATGAAAATTCTCAATGTTGGCAAAACAGAGATACTAAATCACTCATATATTGCTGAAGAAAATGTAAAGTGGTACAACTACTCTGGAAAATAGTTTGTCAGTTTCTTTTAAAACAAAAAATGACCTAAAATAACTCTCAAGAATTGCACTCTTAGGAACTTATCCCAGAGAAATGACACTTATGTTCATACAGAAACTTGTACTTGAATCCTCATAGCAGCTTTATATTTAATATCCAAGACCTGGAAATAATCCAGATTTCATTTCACAGGTGAATGGCTATACAAGCTGTGATACAACCAAACCACAGAATACCACTTAGAAATATAAAGGAACAGACTATTGATACATAAAACTACTTGGATGAACCTCAGGGAAATTATCCTGAGTGGAAAAAAGCTAACCTCCAATGATTACCTAGTGTATGATTTCATTTATATAACATTCTCGAAATGCTAAGGGTATAGAAAATGGAAAACAAGTTAGCGGTTGTCAGGAGTTAAGATGAGTATGTGTAAGGATGTCTATAGTTGGGTAGAACAAAGGAGCCATTTGATGATGGAACAGTCTGTATCTTAAATATGGTAAGTTACATGACAAAATTTCAAAGAAATACATACATTTATAATAATCACTGTATCTATACCTGTGAATTATGAATAAGTTCTGTAGTTTTACCAATGTCAATTTTCTGGTTTTGGTTTTGGTATTGCGCTAATTTAACATTAGAGAAGGCTGGTAAGTCTTCCCTACCAGGGGGTCTCCATGGGACCTCCCTGTACCCTTCTTTGCAACTTCCTGTCAATCTATAATTACTTCAAAATAAAAAGTTACAAAAAAAAAAGTCACTCAAAAGAAAATAAACCATGCATGGTATATAGGATAATAATATTGTCAGGTTTCTTATTTGCTATAACAGCATCCAGCATATTGGAGACACTCAAGAAATAGTTATTTATTTTATTTTATTTTATCTTATTTTTATTTTATTTTATTTTAATTTTTGAGACAGAGTTTCACTCTTGTTGTCCAGGCTGGAGTGCAAAGGCACAATCTCGGCTCACCTCAACCCCCACCTCCTGAGTTCAAGTGATTCTCCTTCCTCAGCCTTCCAAGTAGCTGGGATTACAGACATGTGCCACCATGCCTGGCTAATTTTGTATTTTTAGTAAAACAGGTTTCTCCATGTTAGTCAGGCTGGTCTTGAACTCCTGACCTCAGGTTATCTGCCCATCTCGGCCTCCCAAAATGCTGGGATTACAGGCATGAGCCACTGTGCCTGACCAAGAAATAGTTACTTAATTACAACAAAAGCTCATCAATAACAAAAGCAACATCTTTAAATTCAATCTCACAATTAACATATATATAACATGTTCAGAATAGTTCTAATATTTATTGTCCAGTACTAACTTTTGTAATGGATATGCAATCAATGCATCTTAGAGCTTAACAAATTAGTTTCAAGACATTAATAAGACTGGGACAATAAATTGTTTTTTACTGATATATCATAGTTATACATACTTTTGGGATACATGTGGTATTTTCATGCATGTGTATAATGTCTAATGATCAAATCAGGATAATTGGGATACCCATTACCTGATTTATCTTTTTCTTGTGTTGAGAACATTACAGTTCTTCTCTTCCAGCTATATTGAAATATATAACAAATTATTTTTAACTGTAATATCCTTATTGTATTATTAAATATCTATATTCAGAATAATTAAACTAAATCTCCATCTGAAAAGAGTAGAACTTATTTCCTGTAAATGTGTTTTTTTATCCTTAACTTCTCTTTATTCCTCCCCTACTCATCCTCCCTTCCCAGCCTGTGGTAACCAACATCGTATTCACTACCTTCAAGAGATCCACTTTTTTAGTTCCCACATATGAATGAGAACATGCAATATTTGTCTTTCTTCCCTGGCTTAATTCACTTAACATAATGACCTTAATGACCTCCTTCCATGTTGCTACAAATGACAGGACTCCATTTTTCTTATGACCTAATAATATTCCATCATATGTGTATGTATAGATATACATGTTTACATTTATACATTTTTTATCCATTTATCTGTTGATTGACCCTCAGGCTGATTTCACATTTTGGCTATTGTGAATAGTGTTCAACAAATATGGGAAGCAAATATCTCTTTGATATACTAATTTTCTTTCCTTTGGATATATACCTCGCAGTGGAATTGCTGAATTGTATTTTTAGTTTTTTGAGGCACCAACACAATTCTTTTCATAATGGCTGCATTACTTTACATTTTCACCAATGGTGCATAAGCATTCCCTTTCTCTGCATCCTCACTGGCATTTGTTATTTTTGTGTTTTTGGTAATAGCTCTTCTAACTGGGGTGAGATGATATCTAATTGTGTTTTTGATTTGCATTTCCTTGATAATTAGTGACCTGAGCATTTTTTCATATATCTGTTGGCTATTTATTTATCTTCTTTTGAGAAATATCTATTCAGGTCTTTTGTCCATTTTTTAACTCGATTATTTGTATTGAGTTGTTTCAGTCCCTTATTATTCTGGTTATTAATCCCTTGCTGAATAGATGGTTTACAAATATTTTCTCCCATTATTTGGATTATCTCTTCACTTTTTAATTTATTTCCTTTGCTGTGAAGAAGGCTTTTAGCTTGATGTAATTCCATTTGCTTGTTTTTGACTTCTGTTGCCTGTGCTTTTTAGGTTTTCCAAAAAATATCTTTGTCCAGACCAGTGTCCTTAGTGCTTCCCCAAAGTTTTCTTTTAGTACTTTCATAGTTTAAGATCTTACATTTAAATATCTAATCCATTTTGAGTTGATTTTTTTAATGGTGGAAGATGAGGATCTGGTTTTATTCTTCTGCATATAGATATCCTGTTATCCCAGAACCATTTATTCAAAAGGCTGTCTTTTCCCCAATGTATGTTCTTGGCACCTTTGTGGAAAATAAATTATTAATTCTAAGATTTCTTAAGATAATCCAACTATAGCATACACTAAGCCTACAAAAGTGGATGCCATTTAAATAAAATAAGAACAGTAAGCAAAGACAACCTTGATTGCATGAACACTGAGGAAAAGGCTCAAATCTCTCATGTTGCCCAATTTTAAAACTTAGATACAATATTGCTCTTGTACCTTGTTAAACTAAAACTTATTGCCAGGGACCTTTTTTTTTTAAAAAATTTTCAGGAAACCTTTTAAGATAAGAAAATTGGACTTCATTTTATCTTCATTCACCTGATGAAAGCTTTCTCATTGTCTCTCTCATTCTCTCCCTTCACTACCTCCCCATTTCACTCCTTAATAGACAAAGCTTCACTTCAGACACATAAGAATCAATACAAAACTAAATACAGTGTGCTGCTACCCATCAAGGACTAAATGAAGAAGTATATGAAAAGACTTGTACTTTGAGTAAAAACAGTAAAAACTGCCCTTTTGCTGCTTAACCTTTAACTAGTCAAAAGCCTTATTTTACTAGAAATAAGAGAAGAGTATTTGATACATTTTCTCAGATGCTGACTCAGTTGTAAAAGTGATATAGACACCATCAAAACAGTGGTGTAAGCATGGCTAGAATTTCTTTATGAAGTCAAGAAATACTTAAGTAGGGTGCTTAGATTGGTTTCCTATCTCTATGAAGACGTTAGCATCAAGGACCAAGTTATCTTCCAGTTCATCTCTCTGCAAATTCTAGGTTATAGCCTTAATTACCATGCCATAAGCTGGATGCTAGAGTGCCAGCTAGCTCAAGGCTCTCAGAAGTTCCACATAGTACCTTTATTCACATATCAATAACAGTAACTTGGTCAACTAGTACTGCAAAGGAAGCTGAAATTTTCTTTTGTAAATGTAGGCAATATGCCCACAAAAATGTATTGTTTTTCTAAATCTTAGGGAAGAAAACATAAATGCTTCTTAGAGGTAAATAAAATCCCCAGAATAGATGCTATACTAAGGTTCTCCAGAAAAACAGAACCAATATTATATATATAACCTATATATTTATCATCTGTCTTTTCTATCAAAAAGATAGAAATGTAGACAGATGATAGATAGATGATAGATAGATGATAGATAGATGATAGGTAGATAGATGATAGATAGATAGATAGATAGATAGATAGATAGATAGATGATAGATAGAAATTATGGAGGCTGAGCAATCTCAAAATGTACAGTCAGTAATCTGGAGATTCAGGAGAGCTAGTGATGGCATAGTTCCAGTCCAAATCCAAAGGTCTAAAAACCAGGAGAGCTAATAGTGTAAGTTCTAGTGTGAGTTTGAAGAAGTGAGAACTAGGAGAGCTGATGGTTTAAGTTCTAGTCCAAGAGGAGGAAAAGACTGATGTCTCAGCTCAAGAAGTTACACAGGTGAAGTTTCTTTTTACTCTGCCTTTTTTATTCTACTCAGATCTTCAAATAATTGAAGGAGGCTTACCCACATTAGGGAGAGCAATCTTCTTTTACTCAGTATACTGACTTAAATATTAATTATATCCAGAAACACCTCACAGGCACATCCAGAATAATATTTGACCAACTGTCTGTGCACCCAATGGCTCAATAAAGTTAACACTTAAAAATTAACCCTTGCAAACATATTAATAACAAAATAAATAGGAAATATTCAAGAAAATTAACCCTTACTGGTCACGTGGTCATAACAGGTATTTATAACTACGTTCTTTCATCACAATTCTATATTTTCTCTGCTTTCACAAGGTTCTCAGTTATCTGGCAGGATGACCCAAGACTATTCTTGAAGGATCTGGGCCATTTGTCAACTTGCCTGCATTGGGTTGTTGTAGTTTTCTATTGAGTTTAATCACAGGGTATGGTAATACTTAGAGAGAGGGAAATCTCTTGTATTTCAACACATTCTCCATTTCACATCTCCATTGTGAAACAGCAGGCCAACTTCCCCTCAGTAGTTAGGCTTAATCACTCCAACCAACTCAGTAACTTCATTCATTATCTAGTGATTCAGAGACATAAGGAGTCCAAAGTGGCTGAACAGTAGTCTAAACTTTCAGGTCAATGAAATTATTGTTTCCTATTCCAATGATCTTATGCTCTGCTGGCTTAGAGGTCTTGTTCTAAAGGAAACTGCTTTTACTGCTTCTACTGTCTCCATTAGAACAAGACCTCTAAGCCAGCAGAGCATAAGTTCATCGGAATAGGAAACAAATTTTTGCTAATGTGTCACTACGGATCACAGTGAGTGGTTCCACTCTTATTTCCACCCCGACTCACAGATCCATGAATCTTAGCTATAGGAGAAAGAGTACCATATATTGAACGCTGATTCAGAGCATATGTAGGCTTCTGGAGAACCTTTCCTCAGCCCTAGAAGGGATTGCCATGTATCTGATGCTGTAATTCAGTCTTCAAAAGGCAATTCCACCATTCTGTCAAGCCAGCTGCTTCAGAATGATGTATAATATAATAAGACTAATGTCTTCCATGGAATGGTCCCATTGCTGTACTTTTTTTGGCTATGAAATGAGTTCACTGATCAGAAACAATACTGTGTGGAATGACATGATTTTGGATAGGGCATTCTCTTAAGTCCATGGATAGTAGTTTTGGCAAAAGCATTGGAAAACAATTCACATCCAAAGTACATGTCTATTCCAATAAGAACAAAATGCTGCACATCCCATATAGGAGTGGTCCAATGTAATCAACCTACTACTAAGTAGCAGGCTTATCACCCCAGAGAGGACTCAGTCTTCATCTCTGCCATTGGCTGATTGGGCGTCTAGAGTAGCAGTAGCCAGGTCAGCCTTGGAGAGTGGAAGTCCATGTTGTTGAACACAGACATAATCTCCATCCTTGCCATCTTGACCACTTTATTCATTGTAACCACCCAATGGGTTCACCTTGGCTGCTGCCTAGACAGAGCCAATTTTTCAAAACAGGAGAATTGCAATAAAGAAAGAGTAATTCATGCAGAGCTGACTATGTAGGAGACCAGAGTTTTATTATTACTCAAATGAGTCTCCTGGGTATCTGGGAGCAGAGTTTTTAAGGACAACTTGGTGAGTGGCAGAAGCCAGTGAGCCAGGAGTGCTGATTGGCCAGGGATGAAATAATAAGTCAAATCTGTCTTCTGGCTCTGAGTCAGTGCCTGGGTGGGGGCCACAAGATTCGATGAGCCAGTTTATTGATCTGTGTGGTGCCAGCTGACCCATCAAATTCAGGGTTTGCAAAATATTTCAAGCACTGGTCTTAGGAGCAATTTAGGGAGGGTCAGAATCTTGTAGTCTCCAGCTGCATGACTCCAAAACCAATATTTGTAATGCATTCTGAGATTATGAAGAGTATTTGTTCAATGCAAAGAACTTTGTATAAAGGATAATATAGTCTATATTATATTTCTATTTTTATGTATAAAATAGACCTTTCATTGATTCCTAGATTAGACCCAAGGAAACAAAAAGAGATTTAAAAAAAAAGATTGAAGGTTTTAGATCTTATGTTTAAAAGATAATTAAATTATATCAGTTAAAAAGAACCTTTAAGAAGTGTGAGGTCCAAAGTTGATGTCTGTCAAAACATTTATATTCATGAAAATAAAACAGCCTAAAGTGTATTATTGTTATTTTAATTAATATTAATACTTACTAAGACCAAGCACTTTGCTAAATTCTTTGGGTGAATAATGTCATTGTACTTCGTAAATAATAATATCACTTTCCCATTTTAAGTTCAGAGAAATGAGGCTAAACAATATCTGTTAATTTATCCAAAGTTATAGCTGGAATTCAGGTGTAAGTGAGTCAGGACCTCAGCCTCATATTCAATGCCTATTTCAATTTTTACTAAATCATATATATTAGATTATATCTTACTTTACTATGCTATTCCAAAAAGACTAAAAGGGTAAGAAAAATAGCAATAATAGTAGCTAATATTTATTTTAAATATACCTAGTACTACACACAATGCTGAGTTTAAGGTATCATTTAATTAAATTGATTATGGAGGATGTTATATTGAATAGGACATATTAATGAGTATTAAAAAATTAAATTCTATCACTAATGATGTTAGGATGATGAGGATAACAAAGTTGAAGGAAAGGATATGCAGATCACTGCAAGAGAACTTCTTAAACAGAACATGGGGAAAGGATTCCCTATTTAATAAATGGTTCTGGGAAAACTGGCTAGCCATATGCAGAAAGCTGAAACTGGACCCCTTCCTTACATGTTACACAAAAATTAACTCAAGATGGATTAAAGGTTTAAACACAAGACCTAACTAACACCATAAAAACCCTAGAAGAAAACCTAGGCAAAACCACTCAGGGTATAGGCATAGGCAAGGACTTCATGACTAACACACCAAAAGCATTGGCAACAAAAGCCAAAATAGTCAAATGGGATCTAATTAACCTAAAGACTTTCGGCACAGAAAAAAAAAAATCATTAGGGTGAGCTGGCAACCAACAGAATGGGAAAAATATTTTACAATCTACCCACCTGACAAAGGGCTAATATCCAGAATCTAAAAAGAACTTAAACAAATTTACAAGAAAGAAACAACCCCATCAAAAGTGGGCAAAGGATATGAACAGATGCTTCTCAAAAGACAACATTTATACAGCCAACAAACATATGAAAAAATGCTCATCATCACTGGTCATTAGAGAAATGCAAATCAAAACCATATTGAGATATCATCTCATGCCAGTTAGAATGGCAATCATTAAAAATATCTGGAGACAACAGATGCTGGAGAGGTTGTGGAAAAATAGGAACACTTTTACACTGTTGGTGGCAGTGTAAATTAGTTCAACCATTGTTGAAGACAGTGTGGTGATTCCTCAGGGATCTAGAAATAGAAATACCATTTGACCTAGCAATCTCATTACTTGGTATATACCCAAAAGATTATAAATCATTCTGTTCTAAAGACACATGCACACATATGTTTATTGTGGCACTGTTCACAATAGCAAAGACTTGGAACCAACCCAAATGCCCATCAATGATAGACTGGATAAAGAAAATGTGGCACATATACACCATGGAATACTATATGGCCATAAAAAAGGATGAGTTCTTGTCCTTTGCAGGGACATAGATGAAGCTGGAAACCATCATTTTCAGCAAAATGACCCAAGAACAGAAAATCAACCACTACCAGTTCTCACTGATAAGTGGATGTTGAACAATGAGAACACATGGACCTAGGGATAGCAACATCACACACTGGGGCCTGTCGGGAGGTGGGGTGGATAGAGGAAGGATAGCAGGGGAGTGGAGGGATTGGGGAGGGATAGCATTAGGAGACATACCTAATGTAGATGATGGGGTGATGGATGCAGCAAATCACCATGGCACGTGTATACATATGTAACAAACGTGCACATTCTGCATATGTACCCCAGAACTTAAAGTATAATAATAAAAATAAGCATAAAAAAAGAAATAAAATATACCAAAAAAAAGCTCAATTGTTAATTTAAGGATTTAGCAGGAAACTTACTATCAAGTATGTTTTAATGGATATGCAAAATGAGTTTTTTTCTCTAACTGAAAAAACATGAAGTAAAGGCTAAGTAGTCTTTTTTAAAAGGTTTCTTTTTGCCATTTTATATCTTGTAGAAAAATCAAGCTTTGTCTGAAGGCCAAGCTTTATTCCAAGGAGGGATCAATTTCCACTTTTTAAGGCTATCAAAGAGGTTTCAAATCACATTCAGTATTGCTCAATTAGTTGAAAGGGAGTTTCACTGTGCACCCTGTATTTTTCCTTATCCCTGTCATTACTTGTAGCAATGAGCTAATATTTAAGATCCAATTCAGACTTCTTATGAGGGTGAAATTAATTACTTTATTTAGGTCAATTGTACTGAACTCTACACTCAAATATTTTACAAATAGTACAGATTGTTTGTTTATTCCTTTGTTTAATTTATTTGCCTGTTGTAAGAACATTACCTGTGATTTGATTCTGTAATATATCATCTATTTCTTTTTTCAGTTCAATCATGGGCAAAGATAAGATTTTCTATTCTTTATTTAATGTAATCTTAGGAATGACTTGATAAATTTTACAATATGATTTGACATCCATCTGCTGTAAGCTTTTTTAAAGCTTTGATTGTATTTTGATCCATGTTGGTAAATGAACAAAGTAAATAGACTGGATGTGGCAGGAGGCAGTACAAACAAACACTAGAATAAGCACAGATTAATTGCACCAAGTGATTACTTTTAGAATAGGTAACATTTGGTTGAGATAGTATCCTTTTACCTGTAAATATTTAACTTCATAAAGGATAATTATAAAAAGGAAGTGACCATTATCTCTTTTATATGATCAGAACCACAGAAGAGTGTTATGAGGGAAAGAGGCGAGGGGATGGGCCCATGCCACTTTAAGAGTATAAGGGTTTAAAACACCATAGTACATTAGGGATTTCTCCAAGAACCATTTGTTTCAGTTTAGTCACTTCCTTTTATAAGGGACAGAAACTCAGCTCAAAATGGCTTAAGCAAAGAAATATTCGGCTTACATTTTCTTACTTCAGACATAAATGGATCTTCCTGTTCATACCATGCCAGTCAATAAACTGAATGTTATTGGTTCTGAATCACATGACAGTATCTTCTATCCATCTTTAATCCAATCACTATGGTTGAAAGAATGACATGCTCTAATAAACCATCCCTAGATTCTGTGATCATCCCTGGAACCAATGGCATCTAGACCTCATAGGCTAATACTTAATGAGGCATGGATTCTCAAGGAAAATTGGGGTGCACTTACCATGAGGCAGATGAATGAATGCCAGGCAGACAGACTAACAGGTGTCTACTAAACCATCTGAAAAATAAAAACACTAGACATTAGACATTTATTATCATTGCTAGAGGCCAGGTGTGGTGGCTCACACCTGTAATCCCAGCACACTGGGTGGCTGAGGCTTGAGGTCAGGAGATCGAGACCAGCCTAGCCAATATGGCAAAACTCCATCTCTACTAAAAATGTAAAAATTAGCCAGGTGTGGTAGCGCATGCCTGTAGTCCCAGCTACTCAGGAGGATGAGTCAGGAGAATTGCTTGAACCTGAGAAGCGGAGGTTGCAGTGAGCTGAAATCACGCCGTTGTACTCCAGCCTGGCCATCACGGTGAGATTCTGTCTTAAAAAAAAGCAAAACAAAACAAAACCGAGTTATTACTAGAGAAAGTGAGACAAGACATCCTATTGCAAAACTGGCTAATGTCATTTTAGTTAAAGTATTCAGTTAAATAAACCTCTGTTTATCTGCTCTAAGATACTGTATAACAGCAACATGGCTCAATTACTCTTCTTATCACATATTATGTTGCATAGCATAGTGTATCTCCTTACTTGATTAAACTATTATTGAATTGCACTGTTGCAAAATAATTTTGTTAGATATTGCATATTAAATCCTGGTTAATTTATTGTTTTTCTGATAGTTTTATTTCTTAACAGGAAGAATATACTTTGAAAGCATAAAAGGAACAAAACCATTCACTTAAACATCTGGTTTTAATATGGTGGTTTCTAATTCTTTTATGTAGTCAGTTATTTTCATTTCAAATGGAATCTAACTTAAAAGCAGCTTTGAGAAGCCTTATTAAAAGGAATTACTAAACAGCAGTGCTGGCCTTGGTAACAGAGCATTAACAAAAGGAGAAATAATTAATTATTTAAAAAGCTATTCATGAAGCTTTGTTCCAGACCACACAACCTTATAAGTTTACCTGTTCTGATACCATTTAACAGTTGAAAAATCAATTCCTAATCCCATTCTATTCAAAGGCTCATCAGTGCCCTGATAACAGGAACCCTGTGCTAACAATCAGTGTGTAATTGACTCTCAGCCTATCATTTTCTTAATTTGTTCCATTTGCAAAGCAAATCTACACACTGACCTTTTAAATGAGTAACTACTCTGAAATGGCCTCAAATAATATAACTGATGAATTACCTCCTTTTCTTCTGTCTCTTTAAACTGATCATTTTCATTCTGACATTTCCCAGTGTTTCCTGCTACTGAAATGTTCATGCTGTTCATCCAGTCTTCTATGGATCTGTATAAATTTACTCCTATGGATAGCTGGAAGTTCAAAAGGATAATATTTATCTTTGTGAAAGGTATGTATGATGAAAACATCAAGTTAAAATTTGCTCTATTTGCTTCCAACCTACCCTTCCACACACATCTCCTGCCGGATTTGAATTATATTCAAGTTATGTTTAACCATCTAAACACATTCTTCCAAAGCATTCTGCATAAGCCAGGATTTCCTCAGGTAAATGTTCCTTGATTTCTGGTGGGATGCCATTTCTATGGTTTCTAGCTTTAGAAAATTGCATACTTTTTACTCCTAAAGATATCAATATTTTCCATAATGTTATATGCCAGCCCATGTTAGGAGACAGAATTAAGCAGATGAATAAAGAGATTTTAGAGTTGAAAGGTTTGGTGTAAGTATTTTGGAAAGAAAAATATGGCTAAAATCTCATAAAATGTTTGATTACCCTGGGGTTACTGATGGATAAGGTAGTTTAGAGACTGTGATTTGAGCTGTCACTAGTTTATAAGCCATAATTATTTCCTGGAACAGCATTCAGCTGCAATATGATTTGAGAAGTCAGCTATAAAAAAATACATATATTTTCAACTTTAGAGATTATGAGAGAAAAAAATGAAGAAGTTATAGCATATCTAAGTTCCAGCATATGTCCATGTAGTGGACTGTGGAATGGAGTCTTCAGGCTAGCGCTGAAATTGAATAGATCTTTAGAACTATATTGTTGGGCATGTTTAAAACATGAATGTTAGACTATTTCTCTGATGACAGTAGGAACTGACATCAAGAAGATTTTAAGTTGGGACTCACTTCCCTCTCTAATACTTGGAGAAAATATAATAATTGGGAGATTAGATATTAAGAGAAGCAAGAGGCAGCCAAATCCCTAGGCAGATAGGGGCAGGTCCCCAGTGAAACCCCACCTCCAAGCCAAAGACAGTTTAAGGCCTGAAAGTCAAGCTACAAATTATATCCACGCACCAGATTAGAAACTTGTCTTCCTGTTTGGTGCATTTTTCTCTGATTGATCTCCACCCTTTCCTAATTGGTTTTCTACATTGTTGTGCCCACCTTTGCATGGTGTCTTCAATTTATTTAATGTTTTTTGCATACTCACAAACCAATTGGCACATACTTCCCATTCTGAGTCATAAAGATCCCGGACCCAGCCACATGGGGGACTTTCCCACCTTCAGGTAGGGAAACCACCCCCTGTGTCACCTCTTTGAGGAGAGCTTTCCTTTTGCTTAATAAATTCTACGGATACAAGAACAGAAAATCAAACACCACATGTTCTCACTCATAGGTGGGTGTTGAACAATGAGAACACATGGACACAGGGAGGGGAGCACTATACACTGGGGTCTGTTGGGGGGAAATAGGGGAGGGACAGCGAGGGGTGGGGAGTTGGGGAGAGATAGCATGGGGAGAAATGCCAGATATAGGTGAAGGGGAGGAAGGCAGCAAATCACACTGCCACGTGTGTACCTATGCA